>JAMKCH010029118.1:0-17739 GCA_023653785.1 Ophioderma brevispina
CTCTCCCTGCAATTGGAAACTGCAAAAGGTGAATTTTAAAGACGGACTCGGAGATTTCGAAATGTAGGCCTATATAATTTGTTTATTATTTCAAATAAATAGCCAACTAGAACTAAGATTACTAAACCTACACTGCCAAAAATGTGGTGTAACTTTAACACCATGTTAATTTTAACTCCCTCCTGAATCAATAGGGAACTGCACCCAATTGTTTTAGATTTACACCATTTGGTGTAAATACCACTGTTAGTGTTATATTAAGACAAATTTTGGATGTTACATACACTGCTGGTGTGAATTTTACACCACAGTCAGTGTTAATTATTTTTACAACTACCGATGCCCATGGACACGACTGGTGTTTATGTTTAACACTCTCCTGGAATCAATACGCGACCGCACACTCTGCGTGTTGATTAACATCAAACTTCGGTGTTAACATTGATATGTGTAACGTTTGATATTTAGAGAACATGTGTGCTTTGTTATTTTTGCTTATAACTGCTTGCCTACAAATCATTAAACAGAGTACAAAATGCATAAATTAAATGATGCAGCAACACCGAGCGGTGTTGAAATCCTAAATGGTCACACCAGAAATGAACCCGACAAGCTTGACACCGACTTGGTGGTAACATTTGAACACCCCAGTTTTTGCGTTCAAGTGCTCAGTTTCAGAGTTTGAGATGAATCGAAATTTTTCTTTGCTGCAGTAATATTTATGTTGTAACATTGCCAGATAGGATAGTGGGTTTGGGTTTTAACAAAATTTCAGAAAGAGAGGGATTATTTCAATTGTTCTGTTGATTTGTAGAGGCAAATATGTTAGGATCAAGGTGCCACAAAGGCAATTTTTCTGTCAAGTGGAATTATGGAATTTCATTATGCAATTCATTTTCCAAGAGTAGACCGAATTGCAAAGAAGACTATAGACCAGTTAAAATCCTACGTCACTTCTTTTGCGCCTGCGATCCATTCCTGCGAATCGTTATGGCCCTAACAGATACAATTGCCCAGTATAGTGTGTAACAGTCAGGAAACCCGATGTATTTACAAAATACCAGGTCCTAACATGTTTACACATTGCTGTTACTGGCCTATACGCCTCGGCAACAACATACTATAGTGTCCCCCCTAAACAAGCGGCCCCCAATGAAAAATACATCATCTTTAATCAAATCATTTATGCAAATTATTTAAACGTAATATGTTTATTTGGCTTTTTAAACCGCAAACCCATTGAATCAGATCCCAAATGACAGAGTTGTCCTTATTTATGAAATTGTGTTTTTACTTGTATTTGTACAAAAGTGTGTGTGTGTGTGGTGTGGGATGGGTGTGGGGGGGGGGGGGGTTCACTCCAGCAGTGCAACGATACGGTTCTGCCGTACCACTGGCCCGCAATCACTTCAAGAGTTCATTTCACGGCCAATTGAAAAACTGTTTCATCTCAATCTCCCTTCTGTTCAGGTTTATGGTTGGATTCCAGAAAATATGATAATCCGAAAGCGGAAGAGATTCCAGTTGATGTGAGAGAAAGGATTGCCTGTGAACATGTAGGAAATCTTGCTTCACAAGGGTAAAGAGGATTACGGTCTCACCCACCCACTTTTTCTTTTCCTCCTCTTCTTCTACTGTTGGAACAGTCTTTAATTCTTAGTTTGATAATGACTATCACTCGATTTTTACATTTTTCTTGCTTTCCTGCTCCAGTAATTTCCATTTTTTATATTGGACTCTATGATCATCGTTGTAGTGAAATTTGGTTGACACTTTTGCCTTAGGATCCTGATGATGGAGATGGATGATTACAATGAGCCGATCATCGTTCCATTTTTTTTGTTTTCTTCCTCACATTAAAACATAGTCATCAAACATTAGAAATTACAAATTGTGATATAATTAGATTGATTACACCCATATAATTTTGTTTGATCAACTAGGAGTTTCAAAAATATTGGGCGAGTCCACTAATTCAAAACCGCCCATACGAGACAATAAATTTTGTGCCGAAAATCACTAATTGTGCTTTCTGCTTTGGACCGATATTGTTGCACACTTGAATCCCCCAAAAAAAATTCGTACAACATAATATGAGTTGAATCGGTCTACCTGTTTGGATAATAGAAGCAAACATATTGGCCCCTATAGGGTTTCACACCGGTAAATACAGAGTCCCATTGTTCCCTGTACAAAATGGGCGAGATGAAAGCGTCATTTCCTTTCCTCCTCAATGGAACCATCTCATACCTTAAAACTAACATTCTGCTTGAAGATCACCATATCTTCTACCACCCGATCAATCATGAAATTAGGGTAGTTGTATCCCCAAATTTTTCGAACTACTGGACCGTGAGGACAAGCATGCCACTCGTGGACCCTGGAGGTCGAGTCACTTTCAGTCAGGTGTTCCTGTAAGAATACGGTTAAATTCGTAGCTCAGATAAAAATAAAACTTACAATGCCAACCTTTTTGATATTCCTAAAGATTTTTTATACTTTAATATTGTAGCAACCATGATTTTGCAACCCAGAGCTCGTCATTTCTCTCGTTTTCAGGTACCCTTGACCGGTCCCCCCACAAACACACCATCCATTATTTGCATTGGGGTGGCTGGACTTACCCCTCTTTCTCACGTTATATTTCAACCGGTGTGGTCCCTAGTACATGTGTGTTAGTTAATGTGGTTGATCACATTTGGACACCTTTTTTTCGTAACATCCTAAAGGATACATTGCTCTGTGACTTCTGATATCAAATTCTCAATTTGATAGAGTAAAGTGGGGAGTGGGAAGGCTATCGATGAGTCACCCCACCTTTAGTTATTTTTTCAGGATTACGTTATCATCTTTTCGTCTTCATATCAAGATCTTGTTATGTCGTTATCGTATCGGCATAGAGTCATTTCGTAACATTTCCCTACACTTGAGAAGTTTAGCAACAACAAACGCAAAGGTAAACGGGAGTGTCCGTAACCTTGACCCATCTGACACACTTTTTTTCGACGACCCTTATGAATTCGAAACCTTCACGGAATAACGCACAGGTTTATTCCGTTAAGGTTTCCTGACTTCATAAGTTGTCAGAAAAAAAGTGTCGATGGGTCAGGTTACTGAAACTCCCAAGGCAAGACGTATGGATCTTTCACGGTATAATCGACAATGAAAACCGTTTTTCCCCCCCATCGAGATTACCACTGAGCGAGATGGGACTAACATCTCGAGTATGTATAATGGTATGGTGTGTATTCCCGTATGATTCTTGTGCTAAAACTGATTTTGTTGCTTTCTGGGTTTCAATACGGCTATAATAGACTGTCAGCAATTTTAGACTGGCTTCCCCCTTCTTCCAATGTAAAACATCAGGTCATACTTGTTGTTTTTGATGTAAACACTAACGTGGTTGCTCCTAATAAGAATTAGAGTCTGCCAAGGTCCCAACTTTTAGTTAAAGCGATATAACCCCATAATGGATCAAGTGTCGGGGGGGGGGGGGTTTGGAAATGCTTAGATTGTTTGTTGAAGTGGTGTCGATGATTCCTCTTGTCAGACTGAGGCAGAATGCATTTTACAGAATTCGGTGATAGCATCATTTGAAAATTCAGGGAAAGTCTTGGTGATGCTCATAGACCCAATGCCACACACCAATTCCACAGTACATTTTTGGGACCTGAGACAATACGACAACATGCCACCAGTTATACAAAATCTGAGCATCGCGTAAAATTTACCCCCAGGATGAGCTTATACCGCTATAAGTTGGAGCAATATAGCAAATATATCTTTTCTAGTCCTTATAAGGAGACGAACATGGCTAGTGTATCATTAAAACACGTTGACTGAGTTTCAAATCTTGAAGAAGGGAGAAGCAGTTAAAATTTGCAACACCAACCATCATTTTCCGACAGACTGGTCCCCATTGCAATGTGGTAACCAGCGGTTACCCACATGACAACCTAAATGGGGACTAGAAGAAGGGGAGAAAGAAACGGGAAGGGGAAATGAAGGGTGAAAGAAGAAGTGTCAACGATGAAAGGATAGAGAATATACAATTGCCATCACGGGATAAACATTGTACTGTGCTTGTGCTCACGATAAATGTAAGTTGAAACGAAGGACCAGATGACATTTTCGCTCCTCCCCGGGCGACTCGTGGAGAAAGGGCCCGGACGAGTGCCCACCGCCCTTGTCAGCGCTCCGTTGGCCCTCTTCCCTGCTGGCTCCCGCCCCGGTACCTTACTTGCGCCACTCCTTTGTCCTTCGCGTTCCCCTCTCCGTCCCGGTCAGTTACTCCTTCCCTCTCTCCCTGCTCTAGAAGACACGGGCCTACGTTCTCCCCGCCTGCCTGCCTGTCCCCCCTCTCCTGTCCCGGTCCCTCTCCTTGGACCCTCTCCTGCGCTAGAAGACAATGCCTCCGGGTAGAGTAAGAGAAGTCAAGGTAAAAATGGGAAATGATAATGGACTAATGATTTTGTGTTTTGTGCGGGTGCCATTTTTTAATCCAAAAGCCATCCATACAATCCTTCAGTTTTAGTACAACAAATCCCTATGACGTAACTGTTTCATTGCCATCATACCATTAATCTAAAAATCATCAAAGAACTTTATCTTTGGTTTTATATTTGCATAGAGGCAGCGAAGTAAATGCCACAATGCCTTTTCCACTTGGCAGGAGGGCATTCCTTTTGGATTCCTTTCCATACGCAATTAGGAACCACCTTGAAGAAGACGAAGGTAAAAACCAAGCGAGAATAAAACGCAAGTATTAGGCCCTTATTATTTCATTTTAAAACATGCTTTTATGTTTTTTTAGAGGAGGAGCAGAATATTCACATAGTGGCCTTATTTAGGGATTTCGTGTACCAGCCCACTACAGAAAGGTTTGGCAACCTTTGGTATTTAGTATGGACCCCTACATCATGCTATGTAGGTAGTCTCGCAAATTGTGTATCACTTTTTTCCAATAGGGGCCAATTTGAAGTTTACACAAGGGGTCAAACTTTAAATGCCCCAATCCTGTTGAAATTATGCCATATTGGTCCATCTAATCATAAGGATTACAAAATGTATAGTTTGTACCACCTACGCCCATTGGTTTGGAGTTATAAAGGTAAAATGGCTAAAATGGTAAAAAAGGTTAATTTTCAATTTGCTGTAACAGGGGTTCACCATTAAAAAGTTTAATCTGATTTATTTTCAAATACGTTGCAAGTTATTGCCTGAGGTCAGAGGACTCCTAAAAGGTATAGTTTGTATTATGTTAAATACTTACTTACCGAGATAAGGTCAAAGAAGGTCAACGACCAATTGGGTATGTTGACCATGACCATTTGTGTCCCATAACATGTAACTATGCATTGTCCATGGTACAAACTATTCCTTATTTTGACTCATTAAGCAAGATGAACACTTCATATGCAACAAATTGGAGCAACTTCCGATTTTGAACCCCTGTACAAATAGAAATTGACTTTTTTACTCATGTTAGCCATTTTTAACCCTATCACACTCCAAAACCATTGTTCATAGTTGGTACAAACTATACATTTTTTTTAGAATCCTTATGACAAGACGGACAATATGACATACATTTCAACATGATTGGAGCATTTAAAAGGTTTGGACCCCTGTGTAAACTTAATGGCCCTATTGAAAAAGTGACACCACAATTTGAGAGTACATGTACTAACTATACCTAGCGTTGATAGAGGGTCCATACCAACTAACTACCATAGGTGTCAAACCTTTTCTGTAGTGAGGGGTATAACGATGAAGTTTGACCTGGGTCCTCATCTCCTCCACTATTTATAGATTAACAATGTAAATGTATTCTTGCTTTTCTTTCACTTGTATCGGCCAATAGACAGGAGCAGAATATCAATAGGGCCTTATTTAAGGAGTTCGTTTTTTATCCCCTCCCCCCCACCCCCCACCCACTACTGAAAAGGTTTAACACCTTTGGTAGTTAGTATGGACCTCTATACATGCTAAGATAGTTCGTACTCACAAATTAAGTATCACTTTTTAAATAGGGGATCAATAAGGTTTACCACAGGGGTCAAACTTGTTAAATGCTCCCATTCAAGTCGAATAATGCATAATGTCCATCTAGTCTAAGGTCACTTCCAAATGTATATTTTCTGTAACACCCTTTCTTGGTTTTGGAGTCTAAGTTAAAAATGACTAAAATGGCAAAAAAAGGTCAAATTTCAGTTGTACAGGGATAAACATTAAAAGTTATTTGATTATATTTCAAATACTTGCAAATTATTGCCTTAGGAAAGATGACTCCCAAAAATTCTTCCAGTTTTTATTATGTTGAAATTTTCGAGATATGGCACAAGACGGCCTATGTCAATTGGATATATGACCTATTTTGGTCGCATAAACATGGTAACTATATACTTGGAGATGCTACAAACTATTCCTTATTTTGACACATTAACCAGATGAACAACTTCTTTCATTTTTTACCAAAATTGGAGCAACTTCTGATTTTGACCCCTGTACATTTATCTATTTTTACCTATAACTCAAAACCATGGTCATCTAGGTACAAACATACATTTTTTTGAAATCCTTATGCTAGACGGGACAATATGGCATACATTTCAACAGTATTGGAGCATATTAAAAGTTTGACCCCCTGTGTAACCCTGAAAATTTCTCTATTGTAAAAGTGACAGCCCACAATTTGGGGGAGTACTAACTCCTATATGATTGGTATAGACCAGTTAACAGCAATGTTCGTTACATGTTAGGGCCTGGTATCTTGAAATGTGTCGGCCTGACTGTTACCGCACTGGGCAATTGTATCTGTTAGGTTTTTAATACATGGGCCATAACGATTCGCAGCAACAAATTCGCAGGCCAACAAAGAAGTGACGTACCGGGGTCCCTACTAACTACCAAAGGTGTCGAACCTATGATGCTTGAACCAGCCAGCCTGTGCTCCCCTCTCTAGCTGGCGGCCGTGAATGCACATCATCTAAAATGAACGACATAATTATTCATTTCACCTTTTTAAACAACGTTTTAACACTTTGAAAGCATTTTTCTTGAGTTTTCATACTAATTTTTTTTTTTCAAACAGGTTAATTCAACCAGTTGTAGCCGTTCACTCTCCTTTAACACATGAGGCCAGATGAAGCTGTAAATTTAGAATGTGGAGCTTTCACGGGCAACAAACATCTCACCAAGAGGAGACTGTTTGATACTGACGAAGAAGCGAGATTCAGATTCCGTCTTGACAGCAAGAACTGAAGATTGAAAAAAACTTTTTTTAAATGGAAGATTATTTTACGGAAATACAGCCAATTAATTACCTAAAGAAGAACCGGGAAGAACGGACTTGGGACAGGACGGTGAAAAATAAAATAGAAATATTACAATTTAGATTGATCCCGAAATAAGATTTTTGAATGGAATTTTGTATCTCTCGAAATGAAATGTTAACGTCTATTTATTATCACGCCAGAAGGAACGGCACAGTTTTCCGACCCACACCGACGAACAAGATTTTCCATAAGAAATGCGATGAGCCTTCTGAAGTGACATTTTGTTTGCGTCCGCATAAAATTGACCACGGCACCACTGATTTTGTAAGCTCAATAAAAGACAACCAAACCGTTTTTACGGATAACGCATTTTAAAAGGGCACACCAGAGCCCGACGTTTGCTCCTTGTCTTTTAACTTGTACCGTGTGTTTCTTACATGCAAACTGGGTGACAGTTCCCGGATAATGATTCCCTTCAAGCTAAAATTTTGGGACTAACAAAATCATCTATGATATGCCATGTTTGTTGTCTCTCTTTCTGTCTGTCTGTCCGCCTTTTTTCCGAGGTCCTTTAATACGCAGCTCACGAAACTTAGTGTGTGGGTGTATCTTTCGGCTGACAAGACTAAGTTCGGGTAAACGCGATGATGGGATTCAAACAAGTATGAAGTAGTACTTTACAAAAAAGTAAGCGAAAGCCGCGAAAACCAGTATATATTTATAGTTTTAAAAGGGAAAGATACCGGTGATTGCGGGTTTGCAGCTCATTGCCTGTACAGTAGTAGGTTCATGGAATAGTCATTGGGCGTTGCCCATTAATTTCGACTGATTTTGACTGAACTATGCAAAAGTCCTGGGCTCAAAATGTGATCGGAGAAGAAGCATTTTTTTCAACTTGAGGCTTTTCTCACAATGTAGCCAAAACCACCCGAAAATCCGCATTTGGGCGTATTTCGCTGAATAAATCCCCACGCGACCGACGACCCCGGATGTAGCCAAAGAGCAACACATTAGTTTTTAGGCCCCTTGGACATCTTTCATTTGGTCAAGTACTTAAATAATATAAATAGCACGAAGTTTCATAGAGCACTTGATTGATTGTATAAACACGAAAAAGGGGCGACGAGTTTATTACCAACGACCCAATACACTTTGACTTGCCGAGTTTCATGAATTTACTTAAGGGAGCCCCGTTGTCTTTCAATTAGTGTCGACCTAATATCACAATTAGAAAGCAAAGAAAAATCGCATCAATACGCAAACATGTTTATAATATTGCAGGCTATAAATTAAGGTGAGCGTGTAACCATTGTACATCCACGGTGTACCAGATAAGTTTTTTTTTTGTCCTTTTGGCCTGTTTCGGACTCAATATCAAGGTTATTGATTTAATCAGAACAGTTTACTACCTCTTCCGATAGCCGAAGTGTGAACAGGCCAAAAAACAATTAACGAGGTCACATTTAATGAAAACGTATTAGGCCAAAACGCAAATATTGGCTAAAAATTACATTTTCTTCCCCATTTCCTTTTAAAGGTTTCAAGGAGACTTGAAGCGGGGGAGCCGAAAAAAGTTGGTCTGAAAATGCAATAAAAGAAATAATTTTTTCGCCTAGCCACATAAGACTTTTTGATTAATTTAAAAACAGCAACCTTGGTCAAAAAATGGAGCCGCGCAAATATTAGAATTAAAGTATAATGAAAAATAAATAAAAAGATTGTTTGGTGTAAATGTTGTATACGTTTTGTTGTTTTTCCACATTTTGTGTATAGACTTAAAAATATTATCGACATCTCTAGCACCACGACAGAGTGCGTAATCATTGCAAAACGCAATTTAATAATGGTACTGTGAATTTGACGCAAAAACGATGGTGGCACGAGCTTGTTATTCGGATGCATTCCTTACTGAATACGTATCCAATTTGATTACATCACTGACCCGACACTTTGTATTCATTTTTTGGACGAAACAACTTATAGATATGAAATATGATGAAGAATGTTTTACTAACCTGGAAAACCATATTATTTATGTGTCCAGGTCAAACCCGAGAGAAACAGTGAGTGGGGTTAGGGTTACACACTGCGTTAAGCGTTTTTTAAATAAACCAAATTTTGATTGTACTTTTCTTGACTTTACAAAATATATGCATGTTGTATATCATATTGTAGCCCATGTTACAAAGTTTTTTTTAAAAAGGGCATAATTCGATCTTGTTGCCATGGTACACTAAACAGGCCTCTGGATTGGCTAAAACGCGGGAAACCAATGTAACGCTTTCTACGGTCAACTTGATTTAACAAACACCATACTTGCGGGGTAGGTGGTGAATGGGTATAGTGCACAGAAAACCATGAAACCGGATTTTTATATGGTTGGCCATGTCACCTAGGGCAGCTGAACCAACATGTCAACTTTAGGCCAGGAAATGGAATTACGAATTGAAGACCAATTTAATGGTACCGGCGGCCTGTGAAGGGTTTCATAGCCATTTGGTAGCTTGTTTATCTCTGACCAATTTCACTTGATGACGAAATCCTTTCGTTTTTTAGTTACGACGTTCGTCGTTCCCGTTTCATCGAATCCGATTATCACCATTTGAGATTGAGCGAAACGTGTTTCGAAAATATAAAAAAAATTGCGAAAATTATTAATTTGGCCAAAATCTCGGAAACATTTTGGAGACCAAACGCAACAGACAATCGCAGGCCTGGCCGATATTTTCAAACTCACAGACGTACTTCAAACAACCATCCCTCAACCATCATCCCTCACCACCACAACGCGTTGTAAGCTCGCAGGCGTTGTGAAGGCCTTGGCACGCGTTTTGAGATTCGACAACGCGTTGACAGACCACAGGTTAAGAAGTAATTATTGTCCGCCGTACTCCTAGTCCGGCTACAACGGTAATTTAGATAGGGGATTCGATTCAGTTGAATGTTTGTGAATGTTTTTGCAACACTTTGTGAGTGTCCACAACGCGTTGCTATAATACTTTGCAAGGCGTTGTGGTTCTTTTTTAATATGTTACACACTTCATCATTCTAATTGGGCTGACACCGCAACGCGTTTTGTGAAATTTTGGCAGCGAGTTGGCTACTTTCCTTCCCACAAACACGTGTCGGCAATAATATTTCTGGCCTTTATGGCTTGGCGATATACGTCATCTGGCAAGCTATTTGTGTAATAAATCCGATAAACTCAATTTAATCTCGATAAACTCAGTTTTTCGAAAAACTAGGTTTTATCGAAAAACTGTTTATCACTTTAAAAACTGAGTTTATCGATAAACGCCATTTATCAAGCGAAAAACTTGGTTTTTCGATAAACCCCGTTTTTTTCATCTTGAAAAACTTGGTTTTTCGAAAACTCAGTTTTTCAGTTGAAAAACGAGTTAGGATAAACTCAGTTTTCGTTTGGAAAAACCTAGTTTTTGATTGATAACTCAGTTATCGATCGAAGAAAAACTCGGTTTATCGGTTGAAAAACTCAGTTTTTGGAATCGAAAACTCAGTTTATCGAGATAACTGGTTTACGGTTTATTACACAATCGCTTGCCATAAGACGTATTAGGCCTTATTTTTGCGTGGCGCGCGCGATTCTGTGATATCGCTCTGGTATATGGAGCGATACCCGAGTAAATCTCGTCTATTTGGTGGTATGTGAATCGTAATCAAAACAATATGTGCTGGAATCATTAAATCGTCTTTAAAGAGGGATGACCCAATGATATAGGCCTATAAAGTTTTCATCTTGATCGAATGGCCTTCACCACAACCCCTCTGGTAAAGTTTCGCGCTAAATTCCACCCGTCTTGATGCAAGAGCTAAAATGTGGTTGTGTAATCCCATGCAGAGTACTTTGTAAAATAAAATTAATATTGGCGAATCAAAATTGGGCACATTTTCGCTCATAACGGCGCAAACCAAATGGAGTTTCCTGACCCATGCATCTGACAACTCCTTTTCAGACACACTTATGAACTCGGAACCTTAAAGGAATCTTTATTCCGTGGCGGCACGGGTGGGGGGGGGGGGGTAAAGGGAAGAATGAGCACGAGCGTTCACATTAGGTACATAATAGTAAGTAGGTATATAATGGCGTAATGCAGTAGTATTGACCAGTGCAATTGTTGATATTAGTTATTCACATAATCACAACACTTACAACGTAACCTTTTCCAACAAGCCACAAACTTCAACATGGCAAGCGGACCTTCAACATGAGAAAGCGGACCACCTTCAACATGAAAAGCGGACCTTTGTCATTTGGGGGGAGTGCGTCGCACCCCCCGCACCCCCCTGGCTAACCGCCATCGCCCTGCGTGAGGAGGCCGGATAATGCAAGCGAATAAAAAAATGGGAGAGTGCGTTACACAACGCACTTCCAAGTACTCTCATTCACCTTAGATTTAATTTTTAAGTAATACTTAAAGTGAAGATGAAAACCAGGTGAGCTGAGCGGATAAGGACCAGGATAAACTTGGTTTATCAAAAACTATGAAAAAGCTGAAAAAAATACCCCCTTTTTTTAAATTGAAAACAGGTTAAAATCAAATTCGATAACAAGGTTTGGAAAAACCTGGTTTTCGATCGTCGATAAACCACTTTATCGAGCGATAACTGAGGTTTTTTCAAAAACATTGCTTTTCAAATCGTAAACCTGGTTTTTTTCGAATTGAAAACCAGTTTACAAGTTCGATAACCAAAACTTGAAAACCATTTTTTGGAGCAAAAAAAAACACCGGGTTATCAAGCGATAACTAAATTTTTCAAAAGCTAGCTTTTCGAACGATAAAAACCTGTTTGTCCAATTGAAAACCATGTTTTTCGAAAACCTATCCGATTTTGAAATCCGAGGTTTTTGATAACCTAGTTTTTATCAATCGAAAAAAAACCTTGTTTTTCGATCTAAACCCGAGTTAAAATGTGAAAAACCAGGTGTTCTCTTCTTTTGTGCACTACACTTGACTAGGAAAGTATTTTGCACAACAAAAGAGAAAAACCCGGTTTTTCGCCGATAAACCTAGTTTTTTAATTTGAAAACCCAGGTTTATCGTTTTGAAAAGCTAGGTTTTTGATAAACCTAGTTTATCGGCCGAAAAACCTGGTTTTTCAATCGAAAAACCAGGTTTTTCGATTTGTAAACCCGTTTTTCGAATTTGAAAAACCTGGGTTTTTTGCACATTTGAAAAACCTGGTTTATCAAATCAAAAAACAGTTTTTTCGTATGTTGCACAACGAATTTAAAAAACCTAGTTTATCAGTCGAAAACCTTGTTCTTTCGAAAAAAACAAGAACCTAGTTTATCTGTTGAAAAAACCCCAGTTTCCTCTTCTGTTGTGCACTATACTTGCCTAGGCAAGTATTTTGCACAACAAAAGAGAAAAACCTGGTTTTTCGTCGATAAACTAGGTTTTTCGATTGATAAACCTGGTTTTCAATTTGAAAAACCAGGTTTATCGATTTGAAAAACCAGGTTTTTCGATTTGAAAACAGGGTTTCTTGACTGATAAACTAGGTTTATCAAAACACCTAGCTTTTCAAATTTGATAAGCTAGGTTTTTGAAAAACCTAGTTTTTCGACCGAAATACCATCAGGTTTCTCGATCGAAAAACCAGGTTTTTCAAAAACCTTGCATATCAAATTTGAAAAACACCTAGCTTTTCGAATCTTTTGCACAACAAAAGAGCCTGGTTTTTCGTCGATAAACTAGGTTTTTGATTGATAAACCTGGTTTTCAATTTGAAAAACCAGGTTTATCGATTTCAAAGGCTAAGTTTTTGATAAATCTAGTTTATCGGCCGAAAAACCTCGTTTTTCAATCGAAAAACCAGGTTTTTCGAATTTGATAAACCTCGTTTTTCGAATTTGAAAAACCTGGTTTTTCGAATTTGAAAAAAAAACGTGGTTTATCAAATGGAAAAACCAGCTTTCTCGACTGATAAACTAGGTTTATCAAAACCAGGTTTTTCGGTATTTTGCACAACGAATTTGAAAAACTTAGTTTATCACTCGAAAAACCTGGTTTGTCGATCGAAAACCTAGTTTATCTGTTGAAACACCAGGTTTTTCTCTTCTGTTGTGCATTATACTTGCCTAGGCAAGTATTTTGCACAAAAAAAGAGAAAAACCTTGTTTTTCGTCGATAAACTAGGTTTTTCGATTGATAAACATGGTTTTTTCAGTTTGAAAAACCAGGTTTATCGATTTGAAAAGCTAGGTTTTTTGTTAAACCTAGTTTATCGGCCGAAAAACCTTTCAATCGAAAAACCAGGTTTTTCGAATTTGATAACAGATTGAAAAAAGTTGGGTTTTCAAATCGAAAAACCTGTTTTTTCGGTTGAAAAACAGGTTTTCAGCGAAAAGCCAGGTTTTTCTCTTTCATTGTGCAGAATACTTGCCATAGACAAAAGCTTTTGGGATTTAAAAACAATTCCTTTAGATTCAAATATAAATCTTTAAATGATTTTATAAACAGTTTTTAACTCATTTAAAGGTTTATTTTCAAATCAAAAGGACTTATTTTAACTTAAGTAAGCCTTTTACACGGATTAAAGTTTTTAAGTCCAAAAAAGGTTTTGTCACTAATTTCAGTCTCGTTAGACTTAAAAACAAGTCTAAGGCTTAAAAATAAGTCTAAGGAATTAAGAGAGTATGTACAATTCCATATAACTACTTTAATGTAGGAACAAAACACCAAATACTGAAAAAATGAAGTATTTGAGGAAATTGTCATGTAGTCTCCTGCAAATAGACATACATCGATGACGTCTCAAAATCTACACTAAAAAGTTAACTGGATTTTACACCAGTACAGAATAAACAATATCAATAATAATTGAAACAAACTGGACTCAATTAATGATTTCCTTGCTGACATTGATAACCTTCTCGAAGAAGTGTCGGTTATGCTCAATAAATTGTTCATTTTAGGCGATTTCAACATTCATGTGAACAAACCTGAAAACCCGATGCTCGTCGGTTCTTGTGTTCTAATGGTTTCAAACAGTATCTAAATTATCCTACCCATATTACACACTAAAACAATGTGGTCATTTTCCGGGGTCAGTAGTCAACTATGCACACTACTCCGAAATAGTGGTCAAATTTTTACCACGAAAAGGGTCAACTTTGACCCTTTTCGTGGTCAAAATTGGACCACTTTTTCGTAGTAGTGTGCATAGTTGACTACTGGCCCCGGAAAATGACCACATTGTTTTAGTGTGTGGTGGTAACACATTGGGCCTCTAATTTCCAGACCTGAGGACAATGTTGTGATTAACCATGTTGCGCAGAATCCTTGTTATCAGATCAAATTAACCCATTAAGTGTACTATTGCATACAAAAGCCTCAATTGGTACAAAAGTATCTCACTAAACGGTACTTTCAAAATTTTTGATCCTGTGTCACTTTACTTATATCTTAAGATGAAGTTATATGGTTTCCCTGAAACAATATCTGATGTTAATGTTCTTGTAATACGATATATTGATACATGTAACTCAAGTGCTTGATTTTTATGATCCGTAGTGTTCAGATCTGTTATCTTCGCCACCAGCTACCATGGTTTATTGAGGAGATCAGGAAAAGCTAGGAGACGGCGTAGGCAAATTGCAGCGCAAGTGGAGAAGTCTAAATCAATCAAGATCATCTATTCTGTACCTTTAGCAACTACGCCTTGGGGTCCAACCATACGATAATCTACAAGCTAGACTGATTTCCTCAAGACCAAAGTAGCTGTGGCAAACGTAAGGATTTTTTATATACACCACTGTAACACCTTGCTTATACAGGAATAACAAAGTTCTTCATGTTCATGCTTCAGCTAATGTCTCTGTACTAATTTTGCGTGATTTCTTTAAAACCAAGACTCACAAAGATCCGGAAAGCGAGATGATGTGAATGTTTTCCTCTCTGAAAATGTTTTATATTCCGATGAACGGTCAGACAACAAATCATTTCTCTTCCTTTAAAATTGCCACTCTTGAGGAAGTTGGAAACTTTTATGCGCAAAACTCCCAACAAAACTTGTGTTTAGACCGCCAGACCCCTTGCCTACATGGCTGCTCAGGGAGAGTATTGAGGTTGTTTCACCATCTCCCCCCCGATTGTCAAGGCCTCCCTGCAGTCTGGTGCTCCCTGCTGCCCTCAAGGATGCCATAGTTACACCTAGCCCTGTGTTAAAGAAGCCTTCACGGGACTCTAATAACTTAAAAAAACTACAGACCATCTCAATATCCATTTCTCGCCAAGGTTCCTGAAGCCTTGTTTCTAGGCAGGTTTAAAAGATTATTTCATTTAAGCACAATCTGGACGACCAATTCCAGTCTGCATACCGTAGTAAGCACAAGCACTGAACACTGCCCTTTTAAAAAAAGTAAGGGGGCAACTTTACATCAGTTGGGATAAATCGTGTTGTTCTTGTTATGCTGGCTTTACAAGCAGCTTTCGACACAATAGACCATGTCACTCTTGTTCGGCCGTCTTCAGGACTCATTTGGTGTATAAATTTCCTCCCTTGACTGGTGCAGCAGCTATATTCATTCAAGCACAGTCGGTGTCATAAGATTGAGGGGTCTTATTCCCCTCCAGGACATTCTTCTTGACTGTGGTGTCCCCCAAGGCTCCCTAATGGACCACCTCGTCTTCACTCAATTATACTCATCCACTTGGTAACATCATCTCCAAATACAATCTTGCTTATCATCACCGATCACTGCAAAATTGGAGTGTTCATTTAAAACACATGGGTGTTAATTTTACCACCATCCTGGAGTCAATACGGACCACACCCACTGGTGATAGATTCCACCCTGTTAGTGTTATATTAACACAATTTGTGTTACAATGTAATACTATGGCTTGCTTGGTGTTGATTTTACACCACATAGGTGTTCATCATTTTTTTAAAAAACACTCCTGCCCGGTTGTCAACTGGCACTACTTAGTAATTTAACACACTCTCCTGGAGTCCGATACGGGACCACATCTTCTGGTTTTAATTAACACCAACTTGGGGTTACATTTAATAATGTAACGTGTGATATTTTAGTAGAAATGTTGATTTTGTTATTTTGTGCTTCTATTATAACTGTTTGCCTCTAACAAATCAAAAACAAACACCAACAATCTATAATTAAAATTATGCAGCAGCAACAACCGATGTTGTTAAATCCTAAATTTTCAACCCCAGAAACTAACACCAACAAGCTTGACACCGACTTGGTTTAACATTTTTAACACACCCATTTTTTGCAGTGTATGCCGAGACACCAATTATACCCTTCATATGATCCCAGGATCCAATGACCATGTTGCTTTGCTGCGAAATCCAACGCTTACAAGGATTGTTTACACGACATCAACCATGAATGACCACTCAATAAACATCACACTTAACATGGTACAAGACAGAATTCTATCATTGGGCTCAGCACATCATTCTCGCTTATGCCTCTGCTCCAATTGCAAATTGAGCACCACTTGTAAAAGCCTGTTACTTCAGTTCGCAACCTTGGTATACATTTTTGATCAACCATGTCAATGGACAAACGAACTACTGAACTTTGTCGAAAACTCAATATCAATAGCTCGTATTCGTCGCCGTTATTTGGACTCTGATACATGCCATCATATTATTCGTCTATTCAGTGGCGTATTGGGCATGCCGCCTATGAAGGGGGCAAATTTCACAGTCTGGGGAAATTTTCCCTCTTAGGGGGGGTGGGGGGTAAATAGGCCACATTTTTCCCGGTCCAGAGGGCTAAAAAAAGGCTGATTTACATGATTTTTTGCAATTTTTTTCCCGGCCAAAGTCGTCAGGGGGAAACCCCCCCCCCCCGCCTGTTACGACACAGCCACGGATCTATAGTGACTTTCTCGCATGGACTATGCAATCATTACTAACCGGTCTTAAAGAAACTCATCTTATCAAACTGCAACGTAAAGCTGTTCGCATTATATTTGTACGTAAAAACACGTGAATCATATATCTCCGATCTCGACAGGTTTACACTGGCTCCAGTCAAGGACGGATAAATTCAAACTTCTTGTGCTCATGTATCAACGTGTGTCAGCAAGAATCACCGGTTTCATCTATGTAATGATATTCAAATCTTCACATCGACTCAATCTGCTCTCGAACCGGTCCCACCTGGAACACACTTCCTATATCCATCAGGGAGCAACTACCATCAACGTTTTCAAAAAAAATGTAAAGTCATTTTTGTATCCTATTTATTATTCCTTCTTGCTGTTCATTCTCATTCACCTTTTTTTGGTTTTGCTCTTTTGTAATGTCAACCTAGATCTTTTCTTTTTGGATAGGCGGCCTTATAAAATCCTCTTGTATGGATGATGTATGTACTTATAAAGTTTGCGGTCAACTTTCTTAACTGGCCTGGTGCACAATATTCTGCTTGTAAATCTGGATATTCACACGGAAATTTTGTTTT
>JAMKCH010029119.1:0-17674 GCA_023653785.1 Ophioderma brevispina
ATTTTACCTAAATACTACCTACATCTTTATTATTAGGCAAAATTAGATCTCTCTCATCATTTACTACCCACATAGCACGCATATATTGGCCCAACAATGGTTCCCCATCGGTAATCTTGGCATCGGCATTATGTGGGTGGCCTTTATTGGTCCATTATTGGCTCTCCAAGGGCAATAATGGTATTCCGTTGGTAATCTTGGCATCGGTAACACGTGGCTATTGCATATTGCGCCAATAATGGTTTTCCATTGGCAGCTGTGGCATCGGCTTCATATCGGCACCCCTTACTGGTCCAATATTGGTGAAGAATATTGACCCAAGACAAGCAGCCAATATAGAGCCAATTATTGGGATAACATTGGCCCATTATTGACTTAAAAGCAATTGATTGCTTAAAAATAGCAGGGCGAGAACTCAGTCAAATACATATAGGAATACACTAATATGTCTCAACAATGGGTGTTTTAAACAGAGCACATTATTTCAATGACATTATACTATATTATACCAGTTTCATTATGTGAGTAGCTCGAAATTATCTAATTAATTTATTTAAAAATAGCAGCTTGAAAAAAAATCCATTAAAATAATTGTAAAAGAACATAGGGCCATCATTAGCACAACACCGGTACAACATTGGTTACAATCATTGGTCCAGTATTGGTCCAATGTAGAGAACAAAATAAACAGGGCCAGCTAGCTTGGGCCCAACATTGATGCAATATATAACCAATATTGTATCAATATTTGGCCAATATTGGTATAAAATTGGATTCTTTAAGTCCAATACCCAAATTTATTGGTCAAGCTATGAGTTGAAAAAATATTGGGCGAGACGCAGTGGAGCCCAATATTTTTGCAACTCATAGCGAGACCAATAAATTTGGGTATTGGGCGAAAACAAGAATCCAATTTTATCATTATGTTGTGAGAATCTTGTCCTATATTACTATACACATTTAATTTTAAACTTTTAGCTTGGCCAGTTCATGACTTCATTATATGTCATGGACTTGGGCCAATGTCAAAAATAACAATCCCCTGTACCTCTTCAGATGACGATTTATAGCCGATCTGATGTTTTAGAGATCCAGTTTGTTAATTATCTCCGTCTACGTGGCGGACGTCAACAAAAAATTGTTTCAACTTCAAGATTTTCGCGAGTTGCTCTGCTACAATACAGAGACTCGAAGATTCCTAGTACAAGCATGACAAGTTCGTGAGTATAAAAGTACCTTGCCATGGCCATGCTACTGCTGTACTGACACTGGATCACGCGATTACCTTTAACTGACCTGAAAATCTTTACTCCAACAGCCGGTACTCTACAGGTAGGTGGGAACTATCACAACTTTAATCAATATCCCGACAAAATTACCTCGACTAGGTAAATAAACAACAAAAACGAGTCCTTGACCATGATGTGACATGAACAGGACACGGAATTCATGTGCACACGCTACGCTAATTCCGTGTACATTAATTAGCGGAATACTTGGCCCACGCGGCCGTTATATGCCGTATTATTCGACGCCTTGTCGGGCCAGTGAGGAAGACAAAATGGGTTTAGCCTAGTGGGTTCGTGTGCGCATGCGGCTTAATGCTGTTAGCAGGGTGCACGGGCATAAACTGCATTAGGAATGCGTTCTGTTTAAAATTCAATGAAAGTTAAGGGGGATTGATCCAAAGTGTTGGAAGTATTTGGCCACCAAAGTTTCGAGAGAGCGTAGATTATTGAGAAGTGTTGTTTTTATTGGGTTTCCAGCATGTGTATAGTAATATAGGACGGAAGATTCTCAAAACGTAATAATGTTCAATATTGGACCAATGAGCAAAATATATTTATCCAATATTGTAAACCAATATAGGGCCAATAAATAATAAATATTGGTCCAGTATTGTACCACCATTGGAGTGCTATCTGGGTACTTTTTTACGAATGCAAAATCTACGTATAACACACAAGCTCCTGCAGTAACCAGAAAACCACCTCGGTATTGCCTGACAATATTTATTAGTCCTTCAAGAAGCACTCTAGTACAAAGACCTAGGCCAGGCGGTGGCGGCCAAGCCTCATTCATTATAGCAACTCACCAAAAATGTCAAGGGTCATTCCATGCCAATTCAACAAATCGGGTACACCATCACCTCATGGATTTCTTTCTTTTTTGGTGTATTGAAAGATATTCATGAGAAACTAAAATCCTGAAAATTTTAGCTCTGAATCTCTCTTCGTTTTCACGCTACAGCAATTTTAAATTTGAGGAGGGGTCACCTCAAAAACATGTAACCGGTGTGAACGTCAATATTCAGAGGCCATACGTAGCTTCAATTTGTCCTCAACGAATAATCTGTTGTGTCTTAGCTTGGATTCCGAGTCACATTTGTATTCAAGCTGCAATCAAAATGTTGATTATTGGGAAAGAAAGCCCCTTAATATGATATAAAAATATTGAAATCCCCTTTAACAGATTTTAAGTAAAGCTTCAGTTACTGGCTACATCAGAAATAGGTGGCACATGCTGTGGGATTCATTCCCTAATAATAAAATGCATGCTTTTCAACCAACTGTTGGAGCTGCTGCATGCTGGCAGTTCAGGTTTGATTGGACGAAGGGACGAGATTGTATTAGCGCGATGTAAAATTGGTCATACTTATATGACCCATAGTTATTTGCTTAGAGGTGAGCCAGTCCCTCGGTGTATTCCTTGTGATTGTGCTCTTTTTGTGAAACATGTATTACTTGAGTGTGTTGATTATGCGCTTATTCGTAGGAAATATTATAGCGTCCCAGATTTGAAAACATTATTTCAAGATATTAGGCCTCTTCAGGTGATAAATTTCCTGAAGGAGACTGATTTTTTTAAATATTGTTAACTTTTTAAGATGTTGTGACTGAAATTTATTGTGATGTATGTTTTGTAAAGATTTTGATGTTTTAATAATCTTAATGACACGATATAACACAATTGTGTTGAGTTGTCGTTAAACTTTAATACTCACTCACTCACTCTAACACCGGTGTAAGAGAACTGACAGTGCCACGTAAACATAATGCGAAATAAACCGTGATCTTGTAGACGAAACAATTGGGTGGAGTTTGGGTTTTAAAGGTCCAAGGAAATTAGATGATAAACCTACTCCAAATCTTTTTTGGGTCATTCCATTGCAATAAACAGGACCAGAAAAAAGAACACACTGCCAGTGACATGATTTGTGAAACTATTTATTATCCATCATTGTCATGAATAGATTCACACCAGTCACCTGGAATTTTCTTTTACTCTCTGATAAGTCAATGGTACCACAAATGATGTCATCGCCAATCCAAATATTGAATGCTTTCTGGTCCCTCCTTGTAGGGTGTTTCCAAAAGGTGACCCACTTTTTTTCTGACACACATGACACACTTCTTTCTGACACACATTTCTAACAGATTATACAATGAAATAACATCTTGCTTAATTTGCAAATCATTATAAACCTCAATTACATTCAGTATCTTACAACGATGTAATTTTTGTCGTTTTCCTCGTTTTAACAAATTTGGCTCGTTCATCAAATCCCGCGCATCAAAATTGGATGAACTCACGGATGAACTATGATGAATTCCTGTGTTGGGCGAACTGATATTAGCTATATTTAAAGGGATTAGCAGCGATTTGCTAATCAGAAATATCGAAAAAATCATTAAAAAAATCATTTTTATATTGTTGTTACTGGCATGGATATGCGAACATAAGCTGCAAGTGGTTGGCTGCTGCAGACTTTTTAGATGATTTGTAAGTTTTTATACGGCGTATCAACTCCGACTTGGATCAAAAAAGCCTTTCCAGGTGAATATCACAGATTTTTTCAGCGTGATATTGTGCATTTATGATCATTAAGTTTGACCTCAAACACAAACATTATGATCTTGTTTATTCTGTACTGGTTGTTAAACCACAATCAGCTGTTTAGTGCGAGATTTTGAGACGCCGTCGCTGTAAGTCTTATTTGGCGGGAGACTGTTATGGACACATTCCTGATACTCATTTTTTTACGAATTTGTGGGTTGTTTCACATTAAAGGGGTTTGAGTGTGATTTGTTTACGCGCAAAGCTGGTTTACAACTTCAGCCTTCTGTTGGAGCCCAGCCATGGAAAAATGGAAGCATTTTAGTTGAGGGCGTAGGTATCATGCGCAGATAACGCGGATAACTGTGCGTTGTTTGCGTTTATTAAAATCGCGCGTCTCTATGCCTGCGTTCCTGCTAATTTGCTGCACACCGACGAATGTGGCGCGGATTTTTGGATTTTCTTGCCGCCCAAACACCCAACAAGACGCCATTTGAAAAAAGGGTAAAAATTCAGTGGTTTCGGAGTATGGAAAAGTAAAGTAGGGTTTATGACGTCATTTTTTATTCAAAATTTTAACAACGACATTCGGACCTCAACATATTAGAATTACAAAAATTTTATCGAGAATTTTTTTGTAGGTGATCCAAACGTCAATTTTGAATTTCCAATAGACTTGCGTGGTTTAAAAAGTGACAAAACATACATTTTTAGTTTGGCTATAGCTCAAAAACAAAAGCGGTACCCCCATTTTTTATTCAGATTCTTAATCAGCACCCTTGTAAATACCAATATGTGAATGCTGGAAAATTTTATAGAGTAGATCACTAAACACGTCAAACCCCTAAAGCAGTATATGGACTTACACACACTTATCTCTGATTTATAAGTTTAAAAATAATTTCCAAAATTTTTTCGATTCTCTCGGCATATGTTGATAATCCCTTTAATGACGCCAGAGGCCGGCGGATGGGACGCAGAACCCTGCTTTTGAGGGTGTGTGGAGGGGAAATTACTACAGATGGTGAAGATGGATGATAAGAATAATATAATGAGAATACTGTACTGCTACTCCAGATAATAACCCACTCAACTCCAATTGTGATAATCATTTCTAAAGACTAGCGGGAGGCCAAGCGCTTCGCTCGGCTCCCGCCTAGTTGAGTGAAAGGGAGCGATCGCTGAAACTTAAAGCGATCATGAAGAGTGACACCCACTATGGCGAGGACCACCGAAACCAAACCCGTCACCCTGACTTCAGGTCTCTCCCGAGTCGCAAGTAGCAACATTTGGGACTTTTACACTTTTAAAACTCCAAATTCGCGTTGCCTATCATTTCCTATAGCTCATATAGTTACCGGTTTCTAAGGAAACGTCAACTGAATATTTTAATCCCGTATCATAACTTTCCGTATATTTTATTTTTTTTTCGTATTTTTTTAATAATAAAAACTTTCAATATTTATCCCATAAATTTCTGTTGTACTTTTTTTCTCAAAAGTACTCCCCTGGGATGATAACACGTAGTTGCCGTATTTTCCACATGGATTTTCTTCATAAACCTCCTCACAACTCCCATTAGTACGGATTCAATATATAACATGTAAGGCACAGGAACCCAAAAAAAATGGCAACAGAAGGTTTTGCATTTTCTGCGTAGTATACGGTCAGTTTAATAATATAAAAGTTGCACAAAATAAAGTCCAGAAAGTGTTCAAACTGTGACAGCATAAAAAACAAAATGGCCCGCATTTTGACAACAAAATCCTCCATAATATCTGGCAATAACTGATGCTAAAGAGGAAAAAAGGATGTCATTCCTACTAATGCTAGCATAACAATCCAGTAAAATGGGTTTATGGTTGAGATTTCACATTAACTCAACAATCAATATGGCCGCCATCCGCCATGTTGAAAAGTAAAAATTTGTGGAGCTGGTGCCGGATGTGACAAATGACAAACAAATATTTCATTTCCTACAATTATAGATAACGATCATTTTAAAATGGGTTTTAGTAGTTGGGAGATATCATCTGGCCTCTAACTCCATTGGCTGCCATCTGCCATGTTGAAAAGTAGGAATTCTTTCATCTCTGATAGCAGACGGGCACAAAAAAAAAAAAATGGAAAAAATGTGTTATTTTTTAGTAATTAGTATAAGAAATAATTAAGATGTGGTTGTTTTAAAGTTATTTTAGTGGGGCTATTTGTCCCAAAATTCGTAGCCACGTTGCCTTGTATAGGCTATATAAAATCTATCACAATTTCAAAATAGGGTGTTTACACTCTATAATTGGGTATTCTTCAAGTTCAAGTAACAGGAAGCAAGTACACATTATTCACATCATCGCCAAAATGTGGCAGAGAAGCTTGCAACAGACGAGATCGACCCACTATTACTATTGTCTTTCAAGTCATAATGGGACTGGTTCTTGATCCATGTTTCACATGAATGTTCAACAGCTGTGGGCATTCCATTCTTTCTGCAGATCACATTTCATTGTTAATGAATCCTGAAGAACAATTGAAGGAGATCATTTCCAGTGGCAACTCTGGTGCAGGATTTCATCATGAGGGGAAACCATTTCCCCTTTGTACTATCCAGCCCAGTTCAGGTGGATTTGACCGTCAGTCTTGCAAATTCACTGCATGAGCTGGAAATTAAGTTCTCTATACTCGGTCCAAGCTCGAGTAGAAGTATCGACGCGTGCGTTGTAGTTGTACCAACTTCAGCGTGCGGTAGGCAAAGCACAAGCGTACCACAACTGAAAGGCGGCACATGGTATACGCGCGTGTCGTCACTTCAGACAAGACCAAGTAAGAGTGAAGTTTTGCAGCGGAGGTTTTTGGTAGACATCTCAGGCGAAGAGCAGTTAGAGCAACTACACTTTTCCACTGAATGTTCTATGGAGGAGGCTTCTGAACTACTTTGCAAATTGATGTCTAAAAATCAAGAGTATAGACCATCGTCTCCGGGGGTCAGTACGATCTCGTGACCTCGGCCAGGGGGGGGTTGAGACCCCCAAATAAACGGTCAGCCATCAGAGATCATTATTCCTTCCACACAACTGGCCATATCGGGATGTGAGTACATTCCTGCTTAGCTACTAATCATATTTCGATTCAGGATCCATATTGGGAGACTCGGAGCACATGGCACCATGAAATTACTTTGAAGAAATAGGACTTTTGCAACACAAATATAAATGAAGTAGTATCGCAATCGAAAATGCAGGGGGCAAAACAGCAGATCTAGAGTAAATGTTATCCATGGAATAAGCACTTCAGCAACTTTATATCATGTTTTCGTCTTGTCTCTGAAGACCGAAAGTAACGGTCATTACACCCTCCGTCATGATAATGGAGAAGTAGTATCAATAGATCTGTGTCTTCCCAATATGGATTTTTGACTAAATTATGCCATGGGGACTGCCTTTTTTGCTCTAATCACATATAATCGCCTTCTGCCATATATTACTGGCAGTCTCTCTGTCGCATTCGGTCACCAATTAGTTTTATGAGAGGGCCTGCTATCCAGATCATTTGACGAGAACTCTTTTCCCAGCATAATTTTGTTGCTTTTTGATGTCTACCAGTTTTGTGATCCTAGTATTGCGATGTTCATGTTGTGTGTTGTCTTTGTGTTTAGTTCACCAGTGTATCCATGAAGACAATGGCTGCTTTGATAGTGGTTTAAAACTGTGAAAGATGCATAATCATCAATACCGTCACACCTGGAAAGAGCCCAGAATGACTGCCAAAGTTGCGCCAAGTTTGAACAGCATTCTCGCTTTACAGGAGAAATAGAAAAAGGCCTTGAGAAACAATTGCACAGGGATAAATTCTGGTGAGGATGTCAATGGACAAGATCGGTTCCAAGTAGGCCAAATATACAGTCAAAACAAATGGGAAAACAAAAGCTCACTTTTCTAGAATAGCTACAAACGGAAAGCTAAAGTTAAGACCCTCGCATCTCCTCGGGCTGTCACCGGTAACCGATGGACCAAAGCTCTGATATTTCAAAGATTCCTGTTAGTATCCCAATCTGGATAACTGTCTTTAGATAAGGTGCTTTGCCTATGAACTGTCACCAATTCGCCATCCGTTTGTTTAGAACAAGCATTGTTGTATGTATCAAGCCGATAAAGTCAATTTGTGATGGTCATTTACGAAATGTGTCCTCGTCAGAGGGCTGCTGCCCCCCTGAAGACAGTGACAAAAGGACTGATCACTATGTTGTTTTGTGGAGGTTTTCTCTTTTTACATCACTGGAATGGACAGAGAGAACAGACGATAGTTGCAATTGCTGATGATTATGCATCTTCACAGTTGACCATTATGGCAAATCATACGTTGTCTTCCATGGATTACACCGGTTGAACCAAATTACAAAAAGGCCAGCACACCTGAATGTCGCAAAACTAGGATCGCAAATAAGGTAGACAATCAAATGCGACCAATTTTGCTGGGAAAAAAGGGAAACGAGATGTTGCTATAGCAAAACCAGCAGTTGCCATGGCATAATCAACAACCCAAAATGGAAAAGACACAGATCTGTGATATAGTACTTACTCCAATATGCAGTTAAAGCGCGGGACGCTCAATACCTTCTTTGGGTGTGACAGACACAAAGAGAAAACATGTGTATGATACCAATCCTCTGAAGCACTTATTCAGTGATGACATTTTGCTCCATCATGTTCTGTGCCAATGCATTTCAAGTTGCGATACTACTTCAAGAATATTTGTGGGGTTGGCAAAAAATCTGTTTCCTCAAAGTATCCATGGTAACCCTGTATACGAGCTTGTGCCAGAGATGGGTTTTACCAATACGACCAGGTCGATAGAAGAAAGTTAAAGGCTGCCAACCCAATTGGTTGTCCCTCCCTGTTCAATGATCAACAATCAGTGTCCTTGGGACTCATTACGCTACAGGTACCATTCTAAAAAACAGTTTTCACAATAGCTTTGTGGACATTCATGCGAAAGCTGGAATTAACCAGTCTCAATCTCAGATAATGGGAACTTGAAGCTAAATATAATGTTAAGTGTGGTCGATCTTATCTATTGCATACCACCTGTTTCGGCCAATTGAGGTTGATGATGAGGTGGAATAAAAAAAATAATGTGAAATTGTACCTTCTGTTTAAGATTCGCAGATAAAAACATAATGAACTTAATGTGATAGATTTATAGCTGATTAAAAAACCAATATGGTACTAATTTCGACAAATAGCCCGCTAAAAATCATTTTAATTCGAATTAGAGTTCGAATGCCGGAATTAATAATATAGGAAAATTACACCTCGTTTCATTTGTCATTGTATTCGTCTGGATGCTAAAATAGGATGATTATGGTTTCATTTTCTAAAGGCAGGACAGTGGCCATTTATTTAAGACATTCAAGGTGCTCGCAAATCTTTAAGCAACAAGGTGATGTATTTCTGATGCTACAATTAATAAAAAAAAACCGCCAATATTGACCATTTTGGCCCATGTGGTACCAAGAAATAAGAAGAATTTGTACTTTAACATGGTGAGTGGCAGCCCATATGGATGTAGAGGTCAAGATGATATTTTATATGAACCCATTTAATGATTGTAATGCTAGAAATAGTAGGAAATGACATTGTGTTTGTCTTTTGGCCCATCGTTGACCAGAGATACAAGAATTTGTCTTTCAACATGGCGGACGGCGGCCCATATTGGATTTAGAGGTCACGATGATATCTGACAACATTCTTAAAACTGCTTTTAATGATTGGTTTTATGCTAGAATTAGTAGGAAAAAGAATCTTGGTTGCCCTTTTAGCTCATTCATGGCCTGAGATATGAGGAGTTATGTTTAAAAATGGGCGGATGGCGGCCATTTTGTTTATGTCATTAGTTTGAAACACTTTCTGGGACTTCGATTTGTGCAACTTTTGATATATTGTTAAGTGACCTTAAACTACAGAAAATGCCAAAAAAACCTTCGTTGCAATTTTTTTTTGGGGGCCATGGGCTATCTTTACTCTACTACATATAAAGCTCTCGCGATCCTGTAGTTTATGCCCCCCGTCATAACATCCCGTACTTATTTTTTTTCCTTGTAGTTTGCGGGCATAATCCATGTTAGCTTAGTATCTGGATAGTTCATATTTTTAATATTAAAACGTCAATATTTCATCCCGTAATTTCCGTATATTTTAATTTTTTCTTTCAAAACTCATTGGTGGGTAACCCGTAGTAACCATTATCAAGACCCAATCAAAGCGAAATAACATGACGGGTTCTTGAACATTTCTTTCCCAACACCGTTTTGTACTATTATGATCTGTTATTTACGTCATGGTCATGGTGGTTATTTGCGTACGCATTTAGAGTCTTTTCGCGAAGCGCACGCTGCCTCGCGTAACCGACAGGAGCAAACGCACCAGGCATACGCGCCCCGCTTAGTAACGCTTTACAAACAAATGGTGTGAGTACCATAGCATATTTCGTTGCATTTTTCAGGATTTTGGAATGGATTTCGTCCAAATAGAGGAAGGAACCCGTCCGGGATACGCACGCACCTGTAATGTGAACTTTAGCGCTCTTTGAAGCAAAATGATGGGAGAAGCATTTGTGCACAACAAAAATACACAAACATCTGCAAATATAGTAAGACTAGCGGGAGGGGGGGGGGGGGGGGGGCTCCCGATAGTTGAGGGAACAGGCGAGATCAGAAATGAAGCGATAACGAAGAAGTGAAACAATGTATAGGAAAGAAAACGGTAACAAAACAGGCTCCCAGGAAATTAGGAATCCCACGAGTCGCAAGGTTGGATTTGGAACAATGTTAATAAATAAAAGGAAGAAAACCTCCGTAACCTATCAAATCCTGATAAGCCCATGTAGTTCCTATTTTAAGGAATAGTCAAATGAATGAATATTTATACCGTATAAATTTCCGTATATTTTATTTTTCTCGTAAGTGTTTTTTTGAAAAGAAACAAATGCAATATTTAATCCCGTAAAGTTTTTCCTCAAAGTACTCCCCGTGGGTAATCCCTAAATCCCGTATTTTCCACATATTTTCCTCATAATCTTCAAACTCCCATATACAGTTCTCGCCATCTGTAGATGTAGTTTTGCAGCATTGCCCGTGTAGCTTAGACCTTTATAGTCCCCATTTTCTAAAGATAAAACGTCAATATTATCCGATAATTTTCCCGTATTATATTTTACTTTTTTTCTCAAAAAACGTGGGGTACCCGTAGTATCCAACGCCCCCCCCGTCACAACATCCCGTATTCGTATATTTTATTCCTCGTAGTTTGCAGCATACCTGTACTTAGGCCCTATAAGTTCCTATTTTTTCTAAATCCATTAAAACGGCTTTATTTCATCCAGTAATTTTCCATTTAATTTTATTTTGGTTTTCTCCTCAATTAAATCTCTGTGGGGTAACCCCGTATTATCGACAATCAAAGCGAAATAACATGACATGTTCTTGGCGTTTTCTTTCTTTTCCCCACACGGTTGGCACCTGTTTTTTTTGCGTACCGCATAAAGCGTGTATAGCGTCTTACGCGTAGTCGTCCGTTGCCACGCGTAACCACCCGATCGCAACGTGCACCCCGCATACGCTGCCGCTTCGTAGAGCGTACAACAAGGCTAATTTACCATAGCCCGAGAACTTTTTTGTTGAATTTTCAGCCATTTTCTGAACAGATTTCCGTCAAATATGCGTAAACCCGTCCTGTATACTCCGCACCTTTCACGCGAATTTTGGCGCAATATGAATCGAAAACTGACGGAGCCTTTTGCGACCATACATACATACAGACCTACAAATTTGGCGAAATTATAAGTAGACATAGCCGGGAGACCTGGGCGCCTTGCGCGGGCTCCCGCTAGTTGAGTGAACCGGAGCGATCACTGAAACTGAGCGGATCACTGATCAAGGGACACGCTATGGCGAGACCACCTCACAATCCCGTCACCCTGAACTTTATGACTCCCCGAGTCATGGCGAGACCCACCCACCAAAACCCGTCCACCGCCTGAACTTTAGGAATCCCCGAGTCACTACACTTTTAATAACTCAAATTCGCGACCTATCATATCCCTATAGCTCATGTAGTTACCGAATTTCGTCCCTACTGAATATTTAATTCCGTATAACTTTTCGTATCTTTTATTTTTCTCGTTATTAATTTTAAATAATAAAACTTCAATATTTATCCGTATAAATTTCCGTGTACTTTATTCTCTCAAAAGTACTCCCCGTGGGATAACATTAATTCCCGTATTTTCCACATCTTTTTCTCATAACTCCCTCAAACTCCCATATAAAGTTCTCGCCACCTATAGTTATGACCCCCTCCCATCACAGCATCCCGTTATTCGTATTTTTATATTCCTCGTAGTTTTTGGCAGCATATCCAATAAGATTGGCCTATTTTACAATATTAATATGTCAATATTTGTCATCCCGTATTTTCCCCTTATATTTTAATTTTTCCGTCTCAAAAACTCACCGTGGGTAATACGAAAATCAAAGCGAAATAATATGACGTGTTTTTGACCATTTCTTTCTTTCCCCACACCGTTTGCACTATAAGAGCCTGTCACTTGCTTACCGCATATAGCGTCTTACGCGTAATCGTCCGTTGGCACGCGTAACCACCCGTCGCAAAGTACCACTCATACGCGCCGCTTAGTAACGCGTACAAACAAATGGTAATTTTCCGTAGCAACCGAGCACATTTTCGTTGATTTTTCAGCCATTTCTGAACAGATTTCGTCAAAATATAGCCGAGAATCCGTCCGGTATCCTTACGCACCTTTCACGTGAGTTTGACGCAATATGGATCGAAACTGGCGGAGCCTTTTGCGAACATACCCACATACATACATACATACAACATTAGCCAATGTATAGTATGACTAGCGGGAGGCCCGCGCTTCGCGCGGGCCTCCCGCTAGTTGGGTGAACGGGAGCGATCACTGAAACTGAAGCGATTACTGAAGAAGTGACACACTATGGCGAGACCACCGCAACCAGACCCGCTACCCTGAACTTTAGGACTCCCCCGAGTCGCAACATTTTGTATTTTTAACACTTTTAATAACTCAAATTCGTATTTTCCTGTAGTTTGCCAGCATACCTGTAGCTTAGGCCTATAAGTTCTTATTTCTAAATATTAAAACGTTCAATATTTCGTCCTTAATTTTTCGTATATTTTACTTTTTTTCTTCTCAAAACTCCGTGGGGTAACCCGTAGTATCCATACATACGGCAATCAAAGCGAAATTACATGACGTGTTCTTGACCATTTCTTTTTTTCCCACACCGTTTTCACTATAAGGAGCCTCTTATTTGCGTACCGCATAGAGCGTCTTACGCGTAATCGTCCGTTGCCACGCGTAACCACCCGTCGCAACGCACCACGCATACGCGCTGCTTAGTAACGCTTACAAACAAATGGTAATTTACCATAGAAACCGAGCACATTTTCATTGATTTTTCAGCCATTTCTGAACGGATTTCGTCAAAATATAGGTTAGAACCCGTCCGGTGTCCTCATGCACCTTTCATGTGAATTTGGCGCAATATGGATCGAAACTGGCGGAGCCTTTTGCGGACAAACATACATACATACATACATACAACATTAGCCAAATTATAGTATGATGATATCGATAATATATCTAATATTTAATACAATACAAGTCATAAATACAACTAATAATAATTATTAAAAAAATTAAAGGGCATTTCGTGATGCATATCGACTTACCTAAAGGAAGTTGATATTTTTATATCATCTGAAAAGGTTCTTATCTTCATATATTTTTAATAATAACAGATATTTATATAGCGCCTTAGCATTAAGAATGATCAAAGCGCTTTTATTCATCAGCAATATCATCACAGTAAAAAAGATACAAAAAAAAGAGACATTGGAATCAGAAGAAAATCACAAAAATAGCAGCAAAAAAAAATAACAATATACATAACAGATAGTACAAGAAGCAAGCCCTAAAATAAAACACAGATGTACAAATCATAAAATCACTTAATAACCCAGCAGTTAGAAATCAAATCTCCATTTTTTATAATGGAGGCTAAGTTTACCTCTGGCCTTAGCAATAAAATATTCTGTTTGTCTTTGTAATTTCAAAAAAAGCTTTCAAAACCTTCAAAAATTGGGATTTTCCTTTTGGAATATTGCATCTATAAATATAAATAATTTTTACACAGAGGAAAAATATATAAGGAGAAAAAGGAATCGTCTTGGGGACCAAAATTTTAACAGAATCAGATTAAAACAAAAATCAGGATCAGCTTTAAGGGGAGAAACAATGATGAGGATTTTCCCCAGATTGGGCTACTTTTTCACAATCACAAAAAAAACATGAAGAATAGTCTCAGGAAATTTACCACAAGTGAAACAATTTGGGGATCACGTTCTTTTATTTAAAAGGAAAGTTTTAAATGCAAGCGCTTTATGGAAAACCTGAAATAAAAAAATGATCTATAACCTAGTTTCAATGGAACATTTAAAATTACCGAGTATGAATGTCAACCCAATCATCATCATTCAAATATAAGAAAATATTTGCTCACAAAATTAGATTTTATATTTTAGGCACCCACTTCTCAAGATGATTAGAATGGTATAAACTAGGGATTTTTTAGTCTTTTCACCCATACGGAGCAAGCTATCAAAACATGATCACAAACATCAAAATCCCGCAAACAAGGAATTCTCTAACCATTCACAAGGAATATTTTTCATTAAGTGCGTTAACTTTATTCTATCTTTGGATGAAAAATATTGTATTCTACATAAGATCTTCAAACAGCATCGTAGTTAGTGTGGGCGAGTCAGGCAGGTCGATTACTGTACAAATACCTTTTTCACACCACTCATGGAAGTAGAAATATTGTTTGGCCTGTTCTTATATTACGTCTGTTAAACCATAAATTTCATAATAACCAGAAGAAGAAACCCGTCAAGGTTCAGAACACCGGAGGGCTTTTCTCTATAAAAATACCAAGTACGCAGTGAATCAGCGCAACCTGAATTGTGTAACTTTGTCAAAAGTTTCTCAGGAGAAAATGATCCCACAGGAATTTTATGTTTGGATGTGAAATTGAAATGCTTTTAGAGGCTTCAATCATTGTCCAGGTGCTCTGAAAATATTCATCCAATAATTCAATACCACACCATTTTGTGCATGGGAAAAATGTTACAAGGATCCAATCATACGGAGGCCAATCAGAAACACACACATGACGCTTGACCCTATCATTCAACAGGGGCGAACCAGACTGAGCCTTCACGGGGGGGGGGGGCAAGGACTCAAGAAGTTGCCAGATTTTTCAGGAGCCAATTTTTCCCGGCGCGCTATGCTCGCCGAAGTAGAACCCAGCTGTGCAAACCTTCACCCTCCCTTCTTTTCTTCACTCTTTCTTTTCCATTTCCTCTTTTTTCCCCCTTTCTTATTCTCTTTCCATCTTTTTCTTTATCTTTTTATCTTCCCTTCTCCCTTTTTGCCTTCCCATTTTTGGCGCCCTTCCCGAATGTTCCCCGATTTTTTTGGTGTCCGGGGGGGGGCAGCTTGCCCCCCGGCGGCCCCCCACACTGGTTACGCCATCGGATTTCCCCCCAATCATAAAATTTAAAAAAACATTTTATAAATCTTGAAAAAAAGAATTGAGGGAATTATACATAAAAACAGAAAAAAATACAATAATTGTGGGAGCAAAAGAGGTTTTAATGACAGTAATTTTCCCCAAAAGAGACAGCTGCCTTGCTCTCCAGCAATTAAGAATTTGTTCAATTTGTTTTAATTTAACCTTATAATTTAAATCAAACATATCATGAAGATTCAAAGAGAAGGTGACACCAAGAGACCTAAATTCATGTGATTTCCAAACTAAACCTTTATCCCTGAATGGAAATTCATTGGTCCCCTTTTTACTACCAATCCAAATAGCCTCTGATTTGTTCATATTAATTTTACAGCCAGAACAATTTGCAAATGTTTCTAATGTAGAAAATAAATGATTGAAAGAATCTTCAGTACCATCCAAAAAACAAGTTGTATCATCAGCCAACATTGAAATCTTCACATTATGATCATTAACAAGAATACCCTTAATGTTTGGATTTTGTTTAATTGCAAGGGATGCCACTTCCATCACGAAAAGGAAAGATAAGGTGAAATCGGACATCCTTGAAAAATTCCCCGTTGCATGTTAATAACATCAGAAAGGTGCCCATTATTCATCACGTAACTTTTCCTGTCCCTATAGAACGATCGTACCCAATTAATAAATTTATCACCAAAATTAAAATACTTCAGCACCTGAAAAAGGAAATTATGATTAACACTATCGAATGCCTTTTCAATATCAAGTAGTACAATAGCACCTGGCATTTCATTAGTTTCAGCGTATTGCATGATGTCAATAATAAGTCTGATATTATTACCAATATGTCTACCTTTAAGGAAACCTGATTGATCAGAATGAATAAGATCATTCATGCATGATTTCAAACGATTAGCAAGGGTTTTAGCAATTTTAATCAACAGTTAAGAGAGAAATGGGACGATAATTTTTAATTTCCAAAGGATCTTTATCTTTCTTCGGTAACAAGGTAATAATACCATTCCTTTGTGAGAAGGACAGCAAACCATTTTGAAGAGAAAAATTATATGAATCAATAAGCATGTCACTAATGTCCTTCCAAAACACCACATAAAATTCAAAGGTAAAGCATCAAACCCGGGTGATTTATTCAACTTCATAGAAGTAATGGTCTTGTAAATCTCTTTTTTGTAATGGGTTTTTCGAGATTGCCCTTGTCAATGTTAGATAATTTAGGAATATCGAGAGAATTTAAAAAATTGTCAAACCTCTCCGAACAATTTGTATCTGGGGCCTGTGAATAAAGGGTTTGATAAAAATGTGAAATTCTATAATGGATTTAGGATTGGTGAGAATAGTGCCATTTCTATCCAGGATTCTGTTTATATTTTTCTTTTCACACCTACGTTTCTCTAGATTACAAAAATATTTAGTACTTTTTTTCACCTTCTTCTGCCCAACGGCATCTAGAACGAATGATGAGGCCCTTTGTTTCAAAATCCAAAATTTCATTAAGGTTCAGCTCGAGTGGAGAAAGCTCCTCTTGTATTGAATCATACACAGAACCATTAGCAATCTGAAGCATGATTTGATTAATTTTATCCAAAATTTGCTTTTTCTCAGTATTCCTCTCTTTCTTTTTTCTAGATGTATATTCAATACAATTACCTGTAATTGTGCAAAAAAGAATCCCAAATAATATTAGGGTCACAGAGTGACCCTTGATGGTTTGTTTTGAACTCACTGATCTTTCCTATAATGAAATTAATAAAATCAGTATCATTTTGTAGGTATCTACAATTTAATTTCCAACAATAATACATGATTTTATAATGAATTCAGGTATTTTGGACCTCAAATCAGGACATTTTCCAGAGCGTTTTCGACCAGCTATTGAGGTCACAGCGATTGTTTTGTCTTCTCGTGTACAAGAAAACAAGTATTTGAAAAAAAATGTGCCGAGGTCGCCATAGAAACTAAAAATTAAAAAATGCAAACATATTTATTGTCAAAAAAATAAGTACACAATATCAATACTAAATTTTTTTGACACTTTTACCAGCAACAACTGGCAAAGAGGTGTTTTTGCCAGGTGAAAAAAACATTGATAACCATGTTTTTTTTGCCTGAAGCAAAAACTTGCGAAACATGTATGACAGGATTTCCTTGGAGAAGTGTTAATTGATTTTCATTTCATTTATTTACCAT
>JAMKCH010029120.1:0-17495 GCA_023653785.1 Ophioderma brevispina
GTAATTTAAAATTACGGAACAAAAAAAAAGTCCGGAAATATTGCTGCCAGAAATTTTTGAAATATTTCCGTAAATTAACATTTTTTATGTTTTTTGTTTTTTATTGTTATTGTTTTCTCAAACAGATTTTCCGTAAATTAAATTTACGGAAAATCTGTTTTATTAATTTACGGAAATTTTTAACAGTGTAGATATGTGCCAAATTTCATGCTTTTATCACCAAGTGCATAATTCCCCCAAATTATTGCACATATCTACTCTACTAATACAGAGTGTAAACCACAAACCAATTAGGGTGTTTGATGTGGGTCGGTCATGGGCGTTCCTATGACCCACATACGACGTCGTCCTCGCCCGTTATTCATACCAAATAAAATAAGAAATAACCCTTACAGTGGAGTTGATTCTTTAGGTCCAACGGTTTTGGGATAAGAAAATATTCCTTGACAACATATAAACAAATTCAGAATTTTTCGTCAAGATTTCGCTTTTACGTGTTAAACCAATGGCGACGACTAAAATTGGGATTTCTTGGCCGCCCTCCCCTGGAATAAACATACATAAATGAAACAAATAAACAATAACTGAATAATAAATAAATAAATTAATTAATAAAACACGAACACGAGGCGAGTTTGTAACGTATAACACGCACACGAGCCGAGTTGTATTACAAGCAGAATTTTATTTATTTTTATTTGATTTTTATTTTTTATTTGTTATTTATTTTGTTATCTTTAAATGCTGATTCAGAGATTTCGAAATATAATTTTTGTTTGTGTAGTAATTAAAAATAGTCATCTAGAACTAAAGATAATCACCTAAAATGCTTAATTCCAAAGTTAGAGATGAATCGGATTTTTCGTTTTCATGCAGTAAACAATTATGCACAGTATAACAGTGCCATAGGATACCGTGTATAACAAAAATTCCGAATCCGGAATTTTAAAACGAAGTTGTGATTTTCGATATGAAGGACTTCGATTTGAGCTTAGTTATTTTACATGGACAAGCATTATGTATATGCAACAAACACGATTTGTTTGAAAAATGAGTGCGCCCTCATCGGGAAATCTCTGAGTCAACCTTTAATTCATCCATTCATTTATTTATTTTTATTATTTTTATTTATTTTTTTTTTCTTATTCATTAAATTTTTTTAAATATTTTTATATTTTATTTTTTTTTATTTTTTATTTATTTTTTATTTATTGGTATTTACTTATTTTCAGGGTCCTTCTAGATGGACTACATCCGGCGTGACCTGAGTGCTAGTCTTTTTCAAAGACTTCAAGGTAGGAGGGCGCTTTCACACATATCAGGCGGTTACAGACAAAAAGTACTTGACTAAATGCTATCTGGTAACTAATATTTAAATCTAAATGACCGTTATTGGAAATTACACTGTTTTGCAGCAAGATTAGGGCCTAATCCGCAAACCCCGACGGATTTTGAAGTCAATAATTTATTCTAATATTATCATGATATTACTATAATTTATTGAACGAAGGTTTAAGAGGTGATTTTGCCATATCACTTGGACCGCGTGTTTGTCTCCATTTCTTTATTCTCGATTCATCGATTTTGTTGATGTCATTGAAATCGGTGACGTCATCCATATTGGTGACGTCATCGATTGTTCAATAACGAATTGATAAAAAGAATAATGATTTGATCGATTCATCGATTCTGGTCTGTTCTGTACTGGCATGCTAAATCGTACTGCGTTCTTTGGTCATGGACTCGTTTGCAATATTTAGCATCAAAAGACGATGTCACTCATTGATTCAATGGATTAGTTGAGTATTTCATTGACACGATAAATTAAAAAATAAGAGCTAGTCGAACAATGACACCTTTTACATACACCTCGATAAATACGAAAAGACAATTGAAATCAGACAAGTAACCCAATTTATTAAGCATATTACTATCTAACTTTAGTGGGGGATTGTGGCAAACAGATCTCATGTGAGTGTGTAAATCTGGCTAAAATTGTGAATTTTCGCACACAAGTAGTTTATGCATTGGTAATAAAAAAAAATGATGGAAGCACTTGCCACACCCCTTTCATGACCCCAGCAGGGATTTCAAGTTTACACAGGGGTCAACATTTTAAAATATTCCGACTTCGTTAAAAAGCACACTATGACGTTTGTCTGGTTACAAGGATTCCGAAGGTATAGTTTATTACTATATACCTATGAGTTATAGTTTTTAAGTTATAGGGTTAAAACTGTAAAAACGATGAAAAGATTGATTTTAGTTTGTACAGAAGTCAAAGATTAAAAGTTGCTCCAATTTTGGTAAAACGTGGTGCAATTTAGCATTTAGCCCATAGAATAAAATATAGGAAATAGTTTTACTACCTTACGTGCTTTGTTATTAACCAAAATGGCAAATAAAGTCAATAGCTATTGCCAGCCATTGGATTATATTGCCCCTTGTCATTGCCTGTGACCTATTTTGTTGGATAACAATCCTATACGTCAGGGAAACAATTTGCAATACATATTACCTTAATCAAAACAACTTTGAACTTTTGAACCATGTACACGCCAAAATTGATTTTTTTTTTACCATTTTTACAGTTTTACCCAATAAGCTATAGATAGTGTAAACTGTACCTTAAATCCTTATAATCTGGGAACAGTGTCATGTGCTTTTCAACATGATTGGAGCCTTCTAAAATTTTTACCCCTGTGTAACTTTGAAATCAAAGCTGGGGCCATAAAAAGGGGTAGGGGGTTGGCAAGTGCTTCAATCAATTTTATGGATTATCAATGCCTAAAAGCTCATAAAGTATCTGTGTGTAATAAATCACCATTTCATCCGAAAGTGCACACCCTATACGGTAACTTCCAACATGTGACGTCTGAGACTACCTTTAACTACACTGATGTGATTGCTCGAGACATCCAGCAGGATCCATCTGACATCCCCAACTTAATGACAAACAGGGACATTTGGCGCTACATGGTGAACAGCATCTCGGCTACGGGCGTTAGATAGATAGATAGCACACCCTATCGCTACAGTCCCCTGCTGCTCAGCTCTTACATCATAGAGAAATTAATATGATGCAGGTAGAACCTTAGAAGCGAGCGCTCAGACTGTCATATTTGCCAAAATGCATGCAAGAATTCCATAAATTACCGTTTGGAAATTCCAAATGCCCAAATCCAGCAGATCGCTCGCTTATTATTCCGTCATTACAAATCAGCGTTGAGTGAGAACCGTCCTTCTTTCTTTGGTACTCGCTGACACGTCACTGTGACGACTGATGTAAATCACCATCGTCTACCGTCGCGACAATGGCAAACGGGATAAATTCGACAGCGGCGACGGCGGCGAAGTTCGTCTCCTAGTATATTTTCTAACTGTATATTCGGACGTTTGTATACAAATCATTATCCCCATTTCCCCAGTAACTGTATTAACAGGGGCGTAACCAGACCTGGGGGGCAAGACTCAAGAAGTTTTCCGATTTTTTGCAGACGCCAATTTTTCCCTCTTCTTGTCCCCTTTCTTCATCTCTTTCCCTCTTTTAATTTCTCTTTTCCCCTTTTCTTCTTCTCTTTCCCTCTTTTTTTTTCTCTTCCTTCTCCCTTTTTTCCTTCCCATTTTTTGGCCCCCTTCCCGATTTTGTTTGTGTCCAGTGTGGCAGCTTCCCCCCCACCCAGGCTCTCACTGGTTACGCCACTGTGTATTAAATATAATAAGTTGTCTGTCGTTTTGTCTGTTAGTTTCCGTCTGGCTCGGGTCACTCTTTGTTGCTGTCCACCTCGTCATATCTCATCTGTCCCTCTCATCTCTCTCTCTCTCCCTCTCATCTCTCCCCCCTCTCTCTCTCTCTCTCCCTCTCTATCTCTCTCTCTCTCTCCCCTCTCTCTCTCTCTCTCTCTCTCTCTTTCTCCTCTCCCTAACCCTTAACCCCGAACACCCACCTGTTATCTCTTCCTTTTGAATTACGACATTAGCGTTCGGGGTGTATTGGGTATGATTCCCCAGGTTTTGCCAAATCAACCAATTTTTAAAGCCTTTTTATTTCTATATCTTTTGGAAATGACTTTGAACTGGGAAGATTTAAATGTAATATTAAAAAATCAAGCAGTGCCCTTTAAAAAAATGAAGTATCCTATAAACAACTTTTCAGTTTGTATTGGACCACTGTGAGAACTTTATGATGTTATGAAGAAGGAATCAATATCTACCATTCATTATTTTGCTTTTAAAAGTACACTGCGACCTATGCACAAAGCATTTTGTTCCCTGTCTGGAATTATTTTACCATCATACCAATAAATAATTAATTTAACTTTAATGGAATATTTATTAACTTAAAATTCACCACTTTTATGAAAGTACACATAAGAGTTTTGGGATAAGCACCCCAAAATTGACCAAGAACCGTTCTTAAACCTTCTGTGGCTCTGGGGCAGCTGACAAATTCAATATAAGGTGCCTGCCATTCAGTTACAAGTAATATCAATGACAATGACAATGACGTAAATAAAATTTAGCACCAAATTTAAAACAGCGCCATTTTGTTGGAAGAAATAGACGGCATTCCAGTCGTTCCTGAAATTAATCATTTAGTATAATTATTTCCCACAAATATGAATCTCGCCCATGCAAACATATTTTGGAAAATTTTGCATATAAATTTGTCACCCGAAAAAAAAACCTATTTTGGGGCATTTTGAATGTCTCTCACCCAATTACCCCTATTTGTTTGAGTCCTCTGTCACCTAATGCCCCCGGGTTTGGAAGCGTCAGCCTTACAACCCATATCCATTTCATTATGTGATCCCGCCCCAGGTATACGGTTCGCCGCGTAATTATTCCCCAATAATGGTGCTACAACATAATACTACTGAACGATACACCATGTCACTGTGTACACGTTTACAATCGTGTAACAACGATTCAACGTGGCAACGGGTTGCTTGAAATCGGCAGCGACACCACATGCTTACACATTGAAAGCGTGACTAAAATGATGCAAGCAAAATTTAAATGCCATTAAAACCTAGGGGTGTCCACCTAAAAACAAAACTGTCATCTCTATAGAACACATTTCTTCATCAAATGGTGACATAATCTTTCGAGGACACCCTCTAGAATTTTTGTAAAAAATGGTTAAAGTTGCAGCAAATTTCGCATTTTTGCATTACGATGATCAAACTCGTGAGGGATTATGGGTAGAAATTAATCAACGACAGCATTTTATTAGTCTCAGCTAGGAGTCACGCAGGCGGCGGTAGGGTGCAGGCTACCGTAGGTGCAGGCCGCCCTCAATTTAGATTTGCAGGCTCGTACGTGTTGTATAGTATTATGCGTAGAGTGTGATGATATACAAAACCTTATCCTACTGAAATCCTACCACTAAAAAGATTTTGTTTGTCATTATAATTAAGACACTTGATTATGAAACTGGCAATTAAATTTACAGTAAAATAATAGTGAACTCTTGCCTATTTATCTGACCCTACCATTGCGTGGGGCATACTTTGGTAATCCAGCACGAAAAAGTTTCTATTAGAAATTGGAAAGCGAACCGATTCAGACGGGGAAGCTATAGCGTGCCGATTAGCGATGGCGCTAGTCTGCTTCCGGTGATATCTATCCCCAAATACAGGAAGATGTGGTGACAAGCCCTGACATATAGATAAACTTACGTATAACGCATGTTCCATTCAGTGGCAACCACCCATCACAGCAGTCGTTCACTTGACGAACAGCCACCCGGTAGGATGTGGTTTGGTGAACTTCGTATACAGCTCTATAAAGATTAAAAAAACCAAACCAAATTATTTGCTATTCGATTTTAAGTAATGCGTGCACTCAATCAATCAAGTTAATCTATAAATCAAAGTCCCGCACCATTTTTTTAACCAAAGAAACAATAAACAAGACGAATTTTTGATTAATTTTCGCTGTCAATACCTTTTCTAGTCTCGTTTGCAGTTAGTTTGTTCCCTACCTGTACCTATACATACATTTGCGTGAGTTGTAGCCATAACGAAGATAGGATGTGGACGAGACTATACGCTATTTTTGTCATTGGTGAAAAACTTTTGTTTTAGAAAAGGCCAAAAAAGTGCCCTCATCCTCCTTTATGAAAAAATAGGACGAGAAAGTAATATAATTTTTCCTTGTCCTAAGTTACGTCATATTTTTAGAGTTGATAGATAATTCTTACCTCACTCGTTGACACTGCCACCAGTAGCATGATGTCAGGTACATCTGATATTGAGTCACCAATGAGGTAACGGGGAATCCTTCTATTACGCTGAAATCATATGTAAATAGACTTTTAAGTATAATAGTAGAGTAGAAAAGTATACTAGTCATGGACAGAATAAGGCGACGAATTGCGCGTCTGACGTAATTTGACGGTGCAGAACATATGTCGGCCGTGAAGAATAATCTGTGAACATTTAAAGCTTATTGAAACAGAAAGTTTACTTGCGTGAATTATTGTGTCCCTGCGTCGGAAACCCGACTCAAATAGGGCATGTTTTGACATTTTAAATCATATTTTGTTGGAACATGCCCCGCCCATATTACACATTCAAACCAATCACAGTCCGCGCCGCGCTAATTGACAAACCTTGACATACGCGCGATTGGTCGGCTAATTCTGTCGCTGACTATATAGTAGAGTAGATTTGCTTTTAGATCGAATAGTTATATCGCAGCCACTAAAAAATATTAGAATCTTATAGGCGGCTCTCTGTTATATGCGCTCAAACCTATCTACTCGAAATTCCCCAAACAACTCCCCAGATTTCGCTTGGCGATATAAGTATCCCAAGTACACAAGCACGTTGATCACAGCGGTGCTCGAACTCACGATTTACAATTGTCCTAAGGTCACGAGTCATGTGCTTTATCTTTTACGCCACCTGTACTCTCACAATCTCTTGTTGATATGAAGAATGCATTTAAAAAAGCTAAAATACTATTTCAGAGTCTGTGAATATTTATATTGTCTATTCTTTCTAAATGGCAGGTAGGTTAAAAGTAAAAGTCATTAACATAATAATATTTTACTTATTTGGGTTTGGTGTTTGCGTAAGCCGTTATCACTTTTCTTGCAAATGTTATTTTGTTGAAGTGAATTTTGAGTTGACTTTTCGTCTTGGTTGGAAATATTAACACAGATAAGGTCTTTTACACATTCCAAAAACACATTTCCTATAGGAACAATTCAACGAAACTCTGCACATGCCAAGACTACTCGAAGACATTAATATTAGTGAAATAAAAGTTGAGCACTATTGATCGAGTTAGAAATTGGGTGCCGAAAATTGGCCATTTTGTTTTGCCATTCTCTTGACCATGGTGCACTAAAACATGTTACCTAATGCTTTAGTGAGTTGAGAATAGACCAAATTAATTAAAAACAGCAATAAACTGGGTGTTTACTTTGATAGTCTAGTATTTTACTTGTTGCCTTTTATAAACAAAATCATTAATTTGTGCAGGAAATTCCGGATCAAATTTACTGTCAGCATATAATTAGCATTATAATCGTTATGCGTACTCCCGTTAGTGAATACGGGGCTCAAAAAGGCCGCTTTTCATAATAATTAGCTCATAACGTCGCAATAAATTTGTAATTGTTTATCACCATAGGAAGCGTGTTCCAAAGTTACACAATTACAAAAAAATACAGTTTGACAAAATAATATTTTTCAGTGCGAATACCCAATATATGGAATTGTATTCTGTCAATCTGGAATTTGTATATATTATTGAGCGATATATGACACGATAAGTATTGTTGTCTGATTGCGCAAAAATTTAAAAGTCTCTGATAATCATGATAGTACTTGATGATTATTTAATTTTGTTTTTTCTTGTTTTATATTGCTTTCTGCTGCGTCTTTTCAAATTAACAAAGCAATGAAATTGTGTCTGAATAAAGTGTCGAGACTTAATTTATATGTACTTACGTAATTTCCCGCTGACAAACGTTGGGATCATCCTCAGAAAATCCAAACACCAACGGCGTAAGTGCCACATACAAAAACCAAAACCTGCAAGACGAAAGCTCGCATTTTCCTCGAATTTACGATCAGCTACAGAGGTGAAAATCTTTTAGGTCTATGCTCTGTTCAATATCAATATCTTCCGGAAGTTAACTACTGCGAGTAAACTTGTAACATATTCTGTAAATTGCGGTATAAATGGCGGTATATAAAATGTTTTTCTTTGGAGCTCAGAAATACTATACAACAACAGTGGTTCGGAGGCTTTTTATTTAAACGAAGAAGTGTTTTATGCCGCGGTTTTCTTTTACTATGAACGTAATTTGCTTTAGTCTTTGCAATCTCGATGGACTGTTACATATGAACTCATAATAACGTGTAGGAGTAGATATTTTTATCAGGTATACGTACCAAGTAGCTGGCGGTACTTCCTGTAATTCATAGCGTTATTTGAGAACCAGTGTGACTTGTATAATACTGTTTTGATGCAATATGCTCTAGAGACGCGATGGTAATTATTAAATAGATTAAAAATAGCTAATACGCTTTTTTTAATAAGCGGGAAAGAAGTCAGTCGAAAAGGTTTCTAATGGTACCAAAATCTCAGGTTTGATGGTTGTGCTGTGAAAGTTAGTTAGGTCGACGCTGAGGATCGGGCAGTGCCTCTTTAATTTATAACCCTTAGTGTATTTACTCATTCATTTTTTTAAATATTCAAACAATGTGTTAAAAATCAAAATATATAGAAAAATTCGATTTAAACCTTCTGTATGAAATGATAAAGGTATTTAGGTCATCTTCATTTCCTGAAAAAATGGTGTCTTAACTTAAATCGGTCTCGAGTTATTAGCGTTTGTAAATGAGTTTTCTACATTTGGATTACAATCTTGTTTATGAGTCCTTGGAACGCTTGCTAATATTGACTATTTATTAAACTTTTCCTGGAGATGACCAGCGCGCACAACTCGAACCGGCGCTCTATCAATTCAATTAAGCTTACAAGCCAGGGCTGGAGAGAAGCGATAGATATCATATGTACATAAGTGTCCGAAAGGTGTCTATTGCTTTCCAAGCTGATAGCATCAGAACGGTATAGGCTACGACGTTTATATACGATATTTATATTTGCTTTGAAATTTGAATTATTTAGTTCTCCAGGTAGACAAGGAGAATCTTTATTAATATTTCCCGGGGAAATTGGCCAGCGCACTATAAATATACCGTTCTGTAGCTATTCGCTAGGAAAGAGATGGACATCTTTCGGACATAACACCTATAGATAATATCTATCGCTCTTCTACCAACCCTGCCTTGTTAGCTAAGTAACCAATGACTTGAGGATACGCAAAGAAGAAGCTAAGTAAGTGCGCCGCCTGTTTTCAGGTTTTGAATCAACGGTTAATTAATATACATGAACCTTTATACACATCACTTTTATCCAAATTCAAAGTTATTTTAAGAGACTACCAAAGGATACACAACACGTACTATATGCACAAGCAATTTCCATCCCACGATGTTTTAAATTGATTTCGTAGATGCTTTCACAATTCCGTGCATGATCAGGTACTTATTATTCATTCTTATCAGTGGGAGGAGTTTATTATGCAAACACGCAATATCATTGGTTGTTGCATATCTAATATGAGACGATATTAGACAGTGCATCGTCACGCAAGGGTTTACGCTCGCGTGTAAACGGTTACGCAGCTAGTACGGACTAATTCATTTTTACCATGGGGATTAGTTTTCTCTTTGTAACTGTATTAATTGAATCGGAAATATTTTCGGCAATTGAAAGCACCAAAACTAGATAAGAATGAGAATAAAAGATAGGATTTGTTTTTGCCTATTTAATATCGAGTCATATTGGATGGGCAGTCCAATATATTTATCGTAGTGGAGTCCTCCGGACTCACATTCCGCCTACAACAGTCAAGAATAGGGCACTCGATCTAGTGGAATCTTTACGCCACATTAGTTTCACGCTTTATTCCATTGTCGTCTATGGAGGCCAAACTATGGCTCCTGCCCGACCATATCTTCTTTTACACCGGTGTAAAGAAACTGAGTGTCCCCCATGAGACAGTGTCCTAGCTACCATAGCAACATGTACGGAATAAACCGTGACCTTGTAGACGAGGCCATTTGGGTACAGTGCTGAAACAAATGATGCATACAGCATCACAATAGACAGATGGGTGGAAGGACACTCAGTCACACGGACACTGTATTATATGACACCTGCGCAAAATATTGGACTGCCCATCCAATATGACATGATATTAGATAGGCAAAACAACGATATATGTCAGCCTATGAGATTTGAGGAGTAGCCTCGTTAGTTCTTAATTCTCTAAAATGAAGAATGAACTTACCATTTAAATTTTAAGCTAACAAACTTTTGTGTTTTTCATTTTGAAAGCAATTTTTAGAAGTCTAGTTTCTTGTTGTTTGCAGGGCCATAGGCAGGATTTATTTGGGAGTGGGTGTTGAGGTACGAAAAAGTGGACCGTTTTTGTAAAGGTGGACATAATCCCCTAAAATGATTCTTGGTGGAGTTTTTAAACATCCCATTACCAAAAGGTGGACTTTCTTGTCAAAGTTTCTCTAAATTTTTACCTTTTTTATCAAAACAAGTGGATAAAAGAAGTGGATCTTTTCGCAACCCCTTTTTCGCACGGGTCCTTTGTTGATTTTATTAATACACCAGAGGACGACGCCCAACCTCATTCAATGCGACATAGTCAAGAGTGATAATAATTGTAAAACTACAAAAAGTTTTCACATTTCGACTTTTGACTTTTTCACATTTGAACATTACACACTTTTCGCTCCAGCGCATCTATTTCGTGATTCTTATTCAGTGAGCTGGGTTTAGTAAGCAAACACACGCAATATCATATAACCCGGGAGCTAGCAGACATTTGTAACACATCTCAAGTACTGATCCCGTTTCCATTGTCTGACACAAGATGCTTGGCTGTATGCTCTCTGTTGGGATCTGAGTGAAACTATTCTTGTTTTTTCCATTGATATCAAGATGTAACAATGTAAGCTTGTGAGTAGAAGGGTTTGGTGGACCATATATGTATGTTTGCCTCCAACCACCAACTAAGTACAGGTAATAAAAAAAAAAAAAAGGACACAAGGTTTGAGGTTAAAATATGTTGACACACTGACAGTGGCCCTGAACGTGATTTTCTAGTGCAGCAAATGGTGCCCAAGGAGAGGGGATCAAGACAAAGTTTGTAATGGGTCAAATTTATTAACTTGATCCCATCATGTTGAAACGTATACCATGTTATTTGATTCTAACCCACAAGAGTCAGGAAAGTATAGTTTGTACTATCTACAACGTAAAGTTTAAGAGATAGGCTAAAAAACAGCAAAAATCAATAAAAAGGGTCATTTCAGTGTACAGGGGTCAAAATTTTTCAGTTGCTCCGATTGGATATTGATGGAGCTCAAGGATCAAAATAAGGATAGTTTTAAGTGTCTGAAATGCTTGCTTAAGAAAGTAGGGGAAACAAGTCAAGCCTCAGTAAGCATGGACGTTGACTTTCAGTGCCCCTTATTGCAAGATAAAGGCCCGTAGGTATTTGCGTTGTTTAAGTTGTGGTGGTTTTATATATAATATATATATATATATTATATATATATATATAATATATATATATATAATATATATATATATATATATATATCTATATATATATATATAATGCTAGAATCATAAGTGCTCAGGGTACGCACATTACGCCCCTTTTAAAGTCATTTTTTTATTATTAAGTGGCCATAGGCCTATCAAAAGAACAAGTCAATTGGAAAGAAAGAAAGATCAGAGAAGAAGAAAGCCTCAAAAAAGCACTCGCCGGGAATCGAACCCGGGTCACTTGCGTACATGACAAGCGTGTTAACCATCTGCACCACGAGTCCCACACGGTTGAGATACAACTTTTGAGGGGATGATATAGCTATACGGCTATATAGGTGGCGCCTGTACAGTATATGTATATTAGATTCAGGATGTGTGAATATATATATTATATATATATATATATATATATATTATAATATATATATATTCTTTTACGATCATACTTGACTTATGTATATTATAATATATATATAATATATATATATATAAATATTATATATTAAATGGAATGCAAAACCACATAATTTTATTCACGAGAAAATACACAATATTTCGGCCATAGGTCTTTGTCAAGTGGTGAATGCGTGAAGTGACCTAAAGGGACAAAATGCGTGGCACGCAGAGAGACGCAGGTGAAGGATCGTAAGCGTCTGCGACCGGAGCGTATGACGAGAGCGCTGTGGTAGCACGGCGAACGGCGCAGGAAATTGCCCCGTGAGGTCAACAACAAGATTACTGCGGTAAGCAAGGAAAAATAAAAATGAAGGAGAAGTCGAAACAGAAAGGAAGAAATCGGAAAGAGCAGAAGAGAGAACAAGACAGAGAAAGAAAAAGAAAGGGGGACAAAAGAAGAAGGTGGAAAGCAGGGAAGAAAAGAAAAAGTAGGAAAACGAAAGGAAAGAAGAAAAAAGAACAGAGGAAAAGGGAGGATGAGAAAGGAGACATAAAAGAAAGAAACCAAGAATAAATATACAAAAACATTCATGGCATAGGAAAAATACCCAAAATATAAAAATAGAAGCGTACAAATATTACAAAAATAACAATAAATAAATGAATAAATAATAAATAACAAAAATAAAAAGAATAATGAAATAAATAAATAAATTTATAAAAAATAAAAAAAATAATAAAATAAAAAATCCATAAAAAACGAAAAAATACTAATATAAAAAATAGTGAAAGGACAAAGGGTTACATAAAGTCCATAAAGAATGAAATTTCAACTACGCGTATGTTCCATAACTTAGATGTCGGTTTAATTAATTATTTCAAAAATATAAGTTTCGAAATAAATCACGAAAGAAAGTTGTTGGGTATCTTTGGACCTAAGACAATTTTACATGACAAAAGGAATGAGACATTTTAAACCTTCATAATTCTATTGAATATTTGGTGTTCACCCTCGTTTGAAATGAGCTAATAAGGTTTCGGTACATAGTAATTACGTTTTGTGGAAGGTTCCATTGGACTCCACTTAGTAGGTGGTAAAAGTTGTAGTCGTTGGAGGAGATGATTTCACTATCAATAGGCCTATGTCCGCCACGTCACTGGTATGAACTGAATAAAGCCACTTGTTCAAACAGACAAAGCCGACCTTTTTGCATGCGAAATTTTGCAATACAAAGAGAGATATCCAAGGTTTCCACCGGGATCAATTGGAAGGGTGGATTACAGGAGAAGCTATGTGTTCTTTGTTCGTAAAACAAATTGATACAAACGGGAGGACCTCTATTAAAGTATAAGTATTTCAACGATTCATTAAATGCCAGACCTGTTTAAGCACGCGCTAACACCTGAAATCAAAGCGAGGATCACGAATCAATAATTGTCCGTAACATGCTTTGAAGCGCCCTAGTTCGTGAATGGTGTACTGCAAAAAAGTTTCAGGGTTAAAGTCAATAGTCACTTGGACCCAGTGTGTATTTGTTGTCGTTTGTCAATAAAATCAGTGTAAATTGAATAAAATCCAAAGAGAAATAGGTTTTCAAGTTGGAGCCAAATGATCTTCTTGTTGGTCCAATGATTGAATTTACAATGAACACTTTGCGTTAGTGATTTTTTCCCAACCCGTATATTTTTTGGAAATAATTAATAAAAAACGGACATCTAGTTAATTGAACAGACAATAGCAAAGAGGAGGCACCAAATATATATATATCTATATATATATATAATATATATAGATATATATATATTATATATAATATATATATCATATTATATATATATATATATTAGGTCTTTTAACTGCACACATCAGTTGAGAAGTGGTTTTTTTTTATATGTATAGTTGTGTTATCCTAGTCTATTGAATCTCATTTGGATATGGTGGTGTTTTACTTGGGGAAGTTGTTGGGACTATCTTGTTTTTGCTATCTTTTTTTTACAGTGGTTTAATTTATTTATATGGGAATATTACAAACATGCAAAGGAAAAGACCTCGTAAGGATTTTTGCACTACTAAAGCATTTATGCACACTTTTTGACACTTACCACTTCTTGTCATTTTGCCACTATCTAAAGACCATGCTCAGCATTCAAGCGTACCTGTGATCCCACCGGCCCAGCTCATACGTGGGGCACTCACCATCGGCCAGCCTTGCGTTAACGTCAAAGATGACCAAGGACTTCACAACCGTTTATCGAGTTGGCGATATGCACCCTCTATTGCTATTTTAGTACCCAATGAGTTACATTTGGATAAATGGATCATGGAATATTACTGAGCTTGGTTATTTGAGGAGAGAGAAAGGTGTGTGATTGAAAGTGATATGTATGATTATTTGAGATGTAAGGGAGATATCATGGGTATTTAAGAGTGAGCTTGACCCACAAATGTACACTTGGCCTAAAAAACCTCGCACGAATCTTTAATTATAGAACATGATTGACGAGTAATACTCCATTACACAACTTTAACTGGGAAGAAGAAACTTTGGAAATGTCGTTGACATCGACTTCCTACCATGCCTTGGACGTCTGTTCATATGGTAACTGAATTGAAGTTTACTCTTTGCTATTGGATTGAGTGAAGTGAGTGAAGTGAGTGAAGTGAGTGAAGTGAGTGAAGTGAGTGAAGTGAGTGAAGTGAGTGAAGTGAGTGAAGTGAGTGAAGTGAGTGAGTGAGGTGAGTGACTGACCTGAAACTGAATGACTGATGACTGACTAAACATGAAAGAAAAAATGTAAAAACAAACCAGAAGAGGAATGATAAAACACTTAAAGGGGCCATTTCGTTATTAAAAATAAACAAAAATAACTCAATCAGTCGGGCATGTGAATTGAAATTTTGCCTGTGTTTGTTTTAAAAAACTGTATGCGTGTTTTTCTTGTCATGTTGGTTTTTTTTGTTTTGTTTTTGAACTCGCCGTGTATTTTAAAAATATCAGGTTTTTACACGGTATTTACAAATTACCTTGGTTTAACAGAAAACTCGACGTAGATCAAAAACCATCATGCGAAGTGACGGGGAAACCCATATCGTGCAGAGCTATTATCTTGGCCTTTGAATTCGTTGACCTGATTAAAGTCCACTGTTACAGCCTGTCTGAAAAATGGTACAATCACGTAATCACTTAAGACCGATATCGTTCATGCTTATTTTTTCATCTCATCTGCTTTTGGATGGAAGTCTTGAGATAAACTGAATTATAACTGTAGTGAGTTCACTTCAATTCATTTTGGGGCAATGTACAATCAAATAAAACACGTTGCATTCGATCAGTTTTATTTCTGTTTGTAAAGACAATTTGGATGATTTATGTTGATATTTAGTATAAAGCCTCTTCCAAAATTCGATTGAAATTGCCCAATAACAATGGATTTCCCGATAATGCTGCCCTCAAGTTTCCAACAAAGCGTGTTTTAACAAACTTTGTAATAAATTCTGGATCCGGAATTTTGTTATACACAGTATTACACTACACATATGTTTATTACATCAAAACGAAAAACTAATTCAATCGCAACCTTCGTAATTGAGCATTTCAGGTGAGTGACTAAACAAAATACATTTCGAAATCTCTAAGTGTGCCTGTACCTCAAATCAACACATTTCACAATGACACATTCATCTTCAAATACACCCACCGCACTTTATTATCCCCTTTTGTCCCGTGGTCCCTCCACTATAATATGGAATTCTCTTATTCTGGTACCATTATACATGGTCCCCATGCCTTAAGCCCTTAGGTTTCCGTGAGTAGTTCAGCTTTTGAACGTAAATTAATTTGTCATATTAGTTGTAATGGCAAAATGAATTGAAATATCATATTCGCTTCTCTCTCTCTCCTCTCTCTCCCTCTCTCTCTCTCTCTCTCTCCTTCCCTCCCTCCCTCTCCCTCCCCCCCCCTTTTTTTTTTTTTTTTTTTTCCTTTTCCTGGTGCGTGGTGATATGCAAAATATTTACAAGACTATTGACAGTGATAGGTGGTTCACTTGTATATAGGACAGAGTTCAATTATCAAGAATATACATCACTTTTAATATGTAATGGTTTTCCAAGAATGAGATAAATATTGAAATTAATAGTGTAGTTTATTTTTTTTCTATTTATATCTGTACTATCTATTCCAAAATACTTTGTTAATTTATTGTAATGTGGTTAACAACTTTTCACACTTCCCATATTCGTATACGGATGCCTTTTATTTCTCTCTACGACATACTTTGTCAACGATGATCTTTCTGAAACATTTGTTCATCAATTATTGTCGTTATGGAAATTAAATACATTGCTTGAATCACACGGACTTCAGATTCTTTAACACTGTGGATAAGGTGGATAAGGTCTTCCTACTTCCGTTCTTGGATAAGGGGCATGGACCCCCCTATGGAAACCACTTTCTCGAAGGAATTTTTGCACGAAATTTATACCACACATGCAGGGTCAAAAGACAATAACTATAGACCGTATTCAATAGCCAGCCATGTTGGTGGACAAGATAGACGCATTCCAGTACTACAATACATTCACCTGTCAATGATCCCTGTGCAATCGCTAAACATGGATCGATTGACAGCTTAATGTATTGTAATCCTGGAATGTATGCATCTTGTCCACCAACATGTCTGGTGACTGACGTCATATTGAATACGGTCTATTAAGCAATAAAATTAGAATTCCACAAAGAAATCTTAAAATTAGGGGCGCATTATTTTCAAATTCGGAAAAAGAACACAATTTACGGGGCCTCGTTTCGACAAAATATATATGTGCAATGAAAAAAGTAGTTAATATGTGTTCTAAAAGGTCCAATCTACCTATACTGAAAAATGACGTTGAAACATTTCTTCAGGGTCCTCGTAAGTGGGAGCAATGGTTTTTTTTCCAACCCCTGTAGGCTTACAACCAGAAATTTGACTTTTGGGCTATTTTCAGCATTTCCACTTCATATCTACAAACCATATAGTTCATACATAAATTAACTATAATTTGAATTCTTATAAACAGACGAACAATTTAATATACTTTTCAACAAGACTGGAGAAAAATTAAGCTTTTCCACCTTTCCTCCTGAGAAACATGAACAATTTGCGATACCCCTATAATCAAAATATTTCCTTGGACGTGCCCTAACTCTGGACCAATTTCAGAAATTTATCATCAAACGCACACAACTACTATAGGGGATTTCCCTGTTCAGATAACAAATACCCAATTGCCTATACATAGGAGAACACTAAATTGCCAATGTTTGCCAGCTGTCACGGGTGTTATATGGTCATTTATATTTCCCATTATCAACTGATTTCAAAACGTCAGTGACTTACCTTACCGTGCCCGCCCAATTAAATAAAACAGCAGCCTCGAAAACACAGGTTAACATACG
>JAMKCH010029121.1:0-39251 GCA_023653785.1 Ophioderma brevispina
CATTGATGCAATTTCTAAAATAATTTCAAGGAATGCTGGTAGTTTGACTAAGCTGAAGCTTTTCTACCTGAAAAGATATTATTTCCATTGTATTGTACTTTGATATTTCCTTTATGTAAATTATGGTATCCCTAATCTGGGGTAATACATGTAAAACCTATTTAGATAAAATACTAAATTACAAATGGCCATCAGAACTGTAACTAACAGCCAGTATAGAAGTCATATCAGGCACCTCTTTTTTCGAACTGGAATGTCTGATTTATATGACACATTTAACTTAACCTTGGGTTTTCATGTACATGTATAAACACCAAACATACCAACTTCCGAATGCTTTCTCAAATTATTTTACCATACATGCTCAGAAACATAACTACCTAACAAGAAATGCCCAAGATTATCATGTCAATAAACTAAGAGAGTATTTTCTAATTGTGTCTATCAGAAATTGTGGACCTACATTTTGGAATTCACCTGACAAAACCATAAAACAGTCTAAAAGTACAAACATTTTTGAAGAAACATTGAAATTCAAATTTATGGAAGAGTATCAATGATCCTAATCGGTCTGTCATTGGCTGATTAGTGTGTTTTGTGCTTGCCTGTCTTATTTCGTGTTATGTTTTGTATCTATTTGTCATGGAACTTACATTATGCCTCAGGGCATGAGCGCCTCAGGTCAGTTTGGCCTTTTGATCATGTCCTCAATATCATTGTTTGTGTATTGTATTTGTATAATAATAATAATAATAATTAAAACGTTTGTGCGCCGGTATCCATCAAAAAATGCTCATGGCGCAGCGACACATCATGCAAACCAACATAAGGGTCAAGCCCAGACCCCCTAACGAACAACATAATTACAAAAAAAATCAACCAAAATGAAATGATAGGTTTGTCATAATCACCAGCACTGGAACAATTACAAGAAACAAAAATAAAAGGTGAACAGTGCCGGTTAGAGGACAAAGCCATCATTCCTTACACTGATTCAAGTACACATAGTAACAAAGTATGATATGTATGATATTGAAATAAAGACTGATTGATTGATTTCTTCTGACCTCATTATGTTGAAATTGGTCAAGAGTTTTAAGCAGGAGAGAAACAAATTACAACACCTTTAACCAAATGACCAGACAGCCATAAAGACAAACATGTTATCTGTTTTAAACACTAAAATAAATATAACGGTTTAAGGGAACTCTAGTTCAAGTTTTTGCATGTAAGATTTGCAGTGTTCTTAATTTGTACATTGCTACAGTGTTTAGCTTTCATTTCCTTTTATTTGGGAAAATCGACTTCCGTTCCGTTTTATGATCAATTAAAGTCATTTGTGTCTCGCGCAACAAACAGTTTGCCTTATGTTTTTTATTGTTTTTCAAGCAGCTATATTATAAATAATTTCTAGTCCTACAAAAGTGATTATTTATAGAAATTTTTGTATTTATATTTTCCTATAATTCATGCATCACCAAATATGAAGTGTAAAGACAAAAATGTTTTACGAATTAGCATAATTAAAAATTAATTAATGTTTCTAGATCATTAACAGCCATAACTTTTTTCTCTTGTTAAAACGTTGCTCCGGAAACAAGCAGGTTCTAGTAGAGCTTGTGACAGACTCCTTAATATTATATTATTTTCTGTATTATAATGCTTTAATCATGTTAAATTGAATCTATAATTCATGAGTGAGGAGAACTTGACAAATATTAAACTTGAATGTGTTGGGCAATAAGCATGACTTATCTGATTGACCTAGCTCTAAATTTGTACTAGTGTGTGAATCATCCTGAAGAACATGTCAGAATACGTCCCGCCCAGTTATAGAGGGACATAGTTGTCTTAGCCATCTTCATTCTTTGAGAACTGACTAGAGGTTCTTTGTTACTATAGGAAGCAAGATTGCCCACCTGTTGATGAAACCAATAGACTATGTGTAATTGATGTTTCAAACATATCAGGCGCAGGATGTGGAAGAGGGTGGATTCCGTTAAACATGTTCAGCGAACTGGAAGATGACGAAAAAATGTTCGTCTGTCTCGCGTGTTGGTTGCATCATGGGAAAGTTGCTTAGGACAAATTGGGTTGCAGTTTATTCTTTGCCAGTTGACAAGAGATTCACGGAGTGTAGACCTCTCAAAAAGAAGGTGGAGAACTTTCATAACATTGACTTGATAAAAATCAATTGTTATTATAATCTGAAAAGTTATCAGAATCGTCAGCAAATTTGGTGCCTTGGAAAAACAAAGGTAAATTAAAATTTTCCAGCAGACATTCTCGTACCCGTGGACATTACCTTTCATGCAATGAGGTACCTGTATGGACAATGTTATACATTCAAGCGCAGGGATTATCTTCAGTAGTCTTCAGTTACGAGGTTTACAAAATTAATCGCCGGTCTAGACCAAAAGGACTTTTGCTATTTCGCGAAACTATTTGAACTGTACCAGCAAGAACAAGAATGTGAGCCAGGATTTATATTGTGACCTTGATTCTAAGAGATGGTGCGCACCCAACAGTGAAACTTTGAACTTTAGTTTAACCTGAGTGGTGTTGTGTTTAATTTGATTTTTAAATAGGTAAGAAGTAATAATTGTGCATTTTGTTGTGGATATTGCGTGATTTAATGTATGTATATATTAAAATATTGTTTTGAATTTACATCTGGTCCAGTCAATCTTCTACCAAATAGTCATTGTGAATTTTGTTTTTATGAACATAGGGAGGATTACTTTTTGACCTTGCGTAGTTCGTAACAGAAATTGGGGGGCTCGTCCGGGAGGGAAACAAAACTCGTAGAAATATTTGTAGCACCAAATTGTTTTGAAAAAATTCTGTTTATTGTCCAAATTGTGTTTGTTTTTAAATTCTTGCAAAATTACATTGTATACAGGATTCTGACTCACAATGCATCAATGCTCAAGAGTTTTGTTGAAGAAGCCTGACGGGATTGTTTGACCAATTAAGAAGAAAGGGAGATCTTTGGCAATTTCAAATATAATTGAGGAGGTGTGTAAATCAGTAATGAGGAAGAAAGCAAATTATCAAGAACATGTACATTCAAACATGGGGTTAATGATGAAAGGGTGGGATTCAATCTTTTGCAGAGGAAAGACATCATTCCGATGGAAGATGATGAAAGTCTTGATGAAAGTTGAACACATGAAAATCAGGAGATAAAGAATTAGGAGTTAAGAGAATTAAATCACAAGAAAGGGAAGCGTAGAAATAGAAAAGGAAAAGATTCAATCTCAAGAAAGAGAGAAAGGTACAAAATAGAGACAGAAACTTCAAAAGAAAAGGCCGATAAGAGGTTAGACAGAAAGAAATAGAAATGCAAAAAAGAGGTTGAAACCTAGAAAATTAGAGTTGCCAACAAAAAGTAAAGAGTCAATTTCTACTGAGTCTGGTTTTGAGGTAACCCGTCACATTAGGCTTGTTCCCAAATTCAGGGAAAGTGAGTGGATAAATATTTCATTGCAATTCGAGAAAATTGCACAAAATATAAAATTGCCAAAACCAAGTGACTTTGTTACTTCAGAGTGGTCTCGTAGGCAAAGCCAGCGAGGCGCGATTTACTCGCCATGGCTTATGAGGGATAGTGCTGATATGATCAAGTTAAACAGGCATACTGAAAGCCTATATGAGCCGTGCCTGAGGCTTATAGACAGGAATTCAGGGTACCAAAAAAGACACCAAACCAGACACACAGGCGATTGCCGCACTAAAGAACAGTTGCCGATCGTTGGTTAAGTGAAAGGAGGTGAAAGAGATTTTAAGGTGTTTGAGACAATTGATATTGCTAGAGGAATTCAAACATGTGTACATGCTGATATCAAGACTCACCTTGATGAGTCTAGTAAAATTGAAACAAGAGAGAAAGCAGAAAAAGCGAGTGACTATCATCACGCATACATAAGCTTAAATCAGCCAAAGTCAAATCCACAGAAACCGTGGCAGGGCAGGGAATAAAGACATCCCCTACACCTACGTACAGTGTGGGAAAACCAAAACAGCTACTAGTTACAAAATAGTGTGAAAATGAATCAAGTTAAGGGAGCTCTAAGTCTGACCATTCGTTGCCAAATTGTGTTAACTTATTGCAAAAAGAACGGGCCCTTGTTCAGTGTGGGAAAATCATGGAACCTAATGCATGCATAGTACCAGAACAGAAAGACATACAAGTAAAGGCCAAAACAAACATGTCAAAACAAGTGGGCGAGAGAAAAAGAGTGAGTGAAAATCAAACCTTTTGTCGTACAAGGACACGTATTCACTCACGATGAATGAAAACTAACCCACAACCTGCTATTACTATTATGCGTGACACGTTGTGCTCAAAACTGTAATTCTGGAAGATGCACTACCATTTTCAGAAAAAATCATCCACACAGACTGATGGACTGATTAAAGGGGTTGGGATGGAGTTTCAAAAGTGCCACTCCACCCAAAATTAATGAAATCAGACCTAGTTTCTGGAACAGTCATTGTAGGGGTTAGGCCTATCTAAATTGCCAATGCTGGATTGTCATGCTAGGGAAATGATTTTTTAGCTGGAGTTAAGTATAACAAGATCCCATGTGTCCCAAAGCATTGTGCAAGATGAAGTGAGCGGAAAAAGAATCTTTTCACGTCTGTTGCCGTTACAAGGGCCATGAGTAAACAAATCTCACAAAAGAGATAACAAGATGTGGGTGAAACCACAGGACAAAACAAACCACCAAAAGAACCAAAAGAAAAGAAGAAATTCTTTCTAGATTTGCGCTGATACATTGTTTCAAGTCTTGATGACAGTTCAGTTAAGTATTAGGTGAAGTTAGAGTTGTAATTTCTGATCCGATCACAAAAAAAAAGCTGACGAGAGGAGGGGGGGGGGAGAAAGAAAGATCCAAAACTCACTGAATTTATTGCAAGGTCATGCCACAACGGAGCTCAAAAAGTCCTGTGGGCTTTTCGAAGAAAAGAAAGGAGAAGAAAGGAAGAAAGGAAAATGGATTTGTTTGATGAGAAGAAAAATAAGACCTCCAGAGGTCGGCGAAGATGACTGGAGAGTGTACATCAAATAGTTTGTACCTCAAATTTATCAGAAGGAGGTAATCCGTCTTGCACATGATAACCAAATGGCTGGACACTTGGGGATTAGTAAAGGAATCATGATAGAATGTTAAATCATTTCTCGGTGGCCCCACTCAGGAAAGATGTCATGAAGATTCAAATCATGTCAGAATGTCTAGGTAGTAGGAAAAGCCAATCAGAAAATCCCACCAGCTCCACTAAAACCAATTCCAGCATTTGAGGAGACATTCAGTAGAATATTATTGATTGTGTAGGCCCTTTGCCCAAAAACAAAGTCAGGAAACCAGTTTTTGACTAAAGTGGCATTCAAACGTTCCAGCAGCGATTTCCACTGAGAAATTATAAAGCACACACTATTGTGAAAGCAGCACTAAAGAAGTCTTGACAATAGTTGGCCTACCCAAGTTCAATCAATCAGATCAAGGTTCTAATTTCATGCCCGGACTATTTCAGCAAATTTATGCATGAAAGGGATTTCACAGTACAAATCTTCTGCATACCATGCCGAGTCCCAGGCGCACCACTGGAAAGGTTCACCAAACACTCAAGAATATGATGAAAAAACCTTTTGTTCAGAAAATCCAAAGGATTGGGATGAGGGAGTACATCATCCTATTGTTTGCTGGCTAGGAAGCGGTGCAAGACGCAATTAGGATTTAGCCCGTTTGAATTGATTAGTGTTGGGGACATCAAGTCCGTCCCGAGGCCGTTCAATTCTCAAAGAAAAATGGTTACAAGCTGACGTGAATGGAATCTCTTCGATATGTATCTGGGTTTCAGTCAGCTGACAAGGGCATGGGAAATTGCAAGAAAAAAATTTGACAGACAGCCACGTCAAAATGAAACAGGGGTATGATAAAAAGGCAAGGGATAGAGTGTTTGAGGAAAGGGGATAAGTTTGGTTTATTCCAAATTCTTGGACATCCAACAAGCTAGAATACAGTGGTCAGTATTTGAGGTTGAATCCAAAAGGTCAGTGATTTGTAAAAGATGTTGTAAAACGCCAGGTAGGCGAAAACAAAGACAAGTGTGTAAATTATATGCTGGAAAAAGTATGTTGAAGGGATGAAACCAGCATTCCAAAATCTGGTGCCATGACAATTTCAGGACCAAAGGTGATAATGTAAACAAGAGGAAGTACATGTACCTGAAATTTCAGAAAACAGAAAACCACAAGCAGGTTGATGACATGCCTACGTGTCACCCAAACTTACAAATTCTGCGGGCTACCAATTTTGGAAACAAAAATAGGTCACCTGGACAAGTCAAAAACAGGATGTGAACTCAAAAATTGATTGACCGGTTGGTCATTGATTTCGGATGTCTACAAAACCAAATGTGGTGCACAGAATTGATTGTGGGTTGATGCAATTCCTCTCACAACAACCACCCCTCTATGTGAACCATGAAAAAGCCAAAATTTGAAAGAAGAGAGATTGAAAGAAAGAAGAGGTAGACTAATGTTTAAAGAAAACAATATAATCGAACCGAGTTCATAGCGATTGGTCGTCACCGTGGGTAATGTGGTACGAAACTGATGGTCATAACGCGTTTGTGTCAAGATTTTCGGCCAAATCTAAAATCCAAAAACAGACTCGTACCCGATACAAAAGAAATGATGATTGATGATAAATGACATGCACATTGTTAGCAAGTTGATATTCAGGGGATATGGCTAAAGTTCCATGGACAGAAAGAGCAAAAGAAAATTTCGCGTGTGTAACCTCGATGGATTTTAACAGTATACAAGGTGATGCCTTTGGCGTGAAAAAATGCTCCCGCTGTTCAAAGATTGGTAAAACAAGGTAATTGCTGAGGTTGATGGTTGTGAGGCTATATAGATGTGATTTGGTATTGTATTTGAGACATGGGAAGACCACAGGAAACAAATGCACCAATTGTTGACAATTGTCAAAAGCCAATTTAACTGTCCAATTAGCAAAGATTGATTTTGTTGTGCCACAGTCACATATCTAGGCCACATTGTGGGTTGCAAGGGGAGGTCAAGCCAATCCAAGCCAACGTAGAGGAATCGACAGTTTCCATCACCACCAATAGGAACGAATGCTGGATCTAGGTTATGGCAGGATATTTAGGAAATATTGTCCTAATTTTTCTGTTATTGCACATCCCAATGACCAATCTGCTCAAGACGAATACCCCAATTTGTTGGTCTGAGCATGCCAAGAAAGCGTTGGACAAAATAAAGCCATACTCATGAGTCGCCAGTCTGAAAAGCACCTGATTTCAGACTCGTTCAAATTGATGGTAGATGCTAGTGATGTGGGATGCGGTTTTGCAGTACTCGCACAGGAGGGGAAGACAGGTTGAGATCCCATTATTTGTACGTTTCCAAGAAAATCAATAAGCCAGCAGCGCAAAATTATAACCATTGAAAAGGAGTGTTGTTTAGCCTGGTTGGTAGCCTTACAACACTGAGGTTACTGAGCTCACCTAGCCCCCATACTGGTATACTGACCACATCCCACTCACTTCTCACAAAATGAGAACAAGAATCGAGAGCTAAGATGGAGTTTTTGAACATTTGAAGGGGTTTACAACTTGGACATCAAAACATATAAAGTCAAGGACAATGAATTGAAGTGCCCTTTCAAGAGTCGCTAAAGTGACCTCTCACATGCTACATATGAAGTAGCCAAAGTACCGACTAAAGAAAGTTTCATGGTATTCAAACTTCTTTCTTAAGGGGGGAGGTTGCAGACTCCTGAATATTATATTATTTTCTGTCTGATATTAATAAATCATGTAAATGAATCATATAAATATGAGTGAGGAGAACTGGACAATATGAAACTTGCCATTGTTGTGCAATAAAAGCATGATTATCTGAGACTATTCTAAATGGACTGTGTGGAAAACTGAAGAATATGTCAGAAGACGTCCGCAGTTATAGAGTACAATAGTGTCTTATCATCTTCATTCTGAGAATTGAATAGAGGTTAGTTGTTACCTAAGGAAGCAAGATTGCACACCTGTTGATGAACAAATAGACTTTGTGTAATGCTATGTCAAAACATATCAGGCGCAGGATGTGGAAGATTGGACTCTTTAATTAAAAACCAGGTTTCAGCGGCGAACTGGAAAGATGACGAAATGTTCGTCTTGTCTCCGCGTGTTTGTTGAATCATGGGAAATTTTGCTAGGACAAATGTGTTGAAAGTTATTCTTCTTTGCCAGTTGACACGAGATTTCACCGAGTGTAGACCTCTCAAACAGAAGTTGGAGAAACTTTCACAACATTTGATTAAAAAATCAATGTTATTAAATTCTGAAAAGTTATCAGAATCGTCAGCAATTTGGTTTTCTTTGGAAAAAAAAAAGGGTTGTTACATTAAAATCCAGCCGGACATTTCTTATACCAGTGAATTCACTTATGCATGATACCTGTATGGACAAATGTTATACCATCAATGCTGCAGTTATAATCCAGTGTTCTTCTAGTCTACGAGTTTACAAATTAATCGGCCGGTCTAGACCAAAAGGACTTTTTGCGATTTCGCGAAAACTATTTTGAACTGTACCAGCAAGACGAATTGTGTCGCCAAAGATTTAGATGTGGACCTGATTCTACAGGACTGGTGCGCAACCCAATCAGTGAACTTTGAATTTAGTTAACCTGAGATGGTGTTGTGTTTAACTTGATTTAAAAGGTAGACGTAATAATTTGTTGATTGTTGATTGTGTATATTACGTGATTTAATTTATGTATATATTAAAATCATTGTTGAATTTACATCTTGTCCAGTCCATCTTTCTTACAAAATAGTGACATTGTGAATTGTTTTATGAACTCGGGAGGTTACTTTCTACCTTGAGTACGTCTAGTTAACAAGCTTTTGGACTTCAAATGGGACCATAGTAATCTGATATGTATTAACAAATTCTAATGGGCCAGTTTGTGGAATTTAGTTTTTTTTATCGTGTCAAAGGTCCACAGACAATGAAAATTTAAAAAAAAAATTATGGATCCGGTTGCTATGGCAACCCGAAATCAAATACAAAAAAACTCTTCATTAGGTTGCACCTACTTGACCACTAACACATGTTTTAAGTCTTACTATTATCTGAGTATTGCAAGTTAGTGAAAAGATGAGCACTTTTTAATTTCACCCTGAAGCCAAATTAAAGTTTGTTGACCTTTGGGAAAAACCCCTTCATGTCGGCACGGAAATGAACCTTGAACTCTGTAAATTGATTCATTTCTGAAAGGCTTACTTATTTATGAATATTTTCATATATGACTTTCCTATATTAATCATGAACGACATGTGCTAGAGCATATTGGTAATAGACACCTCATTTTGAACTAGATTCTCCCTTAAACTAGCATCATCTTGCTATAGCATAATAAGTTTATTCTGTTACCAAAAAGCTAAAGTGTGAAAAAGGATCACTTTTTCAGAAGTCCCTTAATTTAGTTAATTAGCTAGGATAAACTTAACATATAATACATATAATAAAGTTACTGTCCCAAGGAATCCATAATACTAAGTTATTACAGCATTCTTTACTTTGGAACTTAATCTTTATTATGTAATGAATGCTGGCGCAGCTTTTTATACACACACACACACACACATACAACATATTATGGACCATGCACACACACAACACTCATGCATCCACACATACCTTCACACATACATACAAACAAAAACACATACACACATATATAGACACGTACATGTATACATACAAATAAGGTTTCTTCGAAGTCCTTGCTCTGAGCAAACCTGTCAGAGTTGGATCAATTGTCATCTGTTTACAACACACCCACATCATACGCACACACCTACACACATGCAACACCATAGAAGACAGCACAGACTGGGGATACGACATGGACACACACACATGAGTTTGTGGGATCCAAGAAACAGACATTTAATTTTAAATTGATAAAGAAATATTGGATTTTTAATAGGGGTAGAAGATACTATCTGATTTGGACAAGAATAAATGAGCAAAATTCTATTGATTGGGTGCATGCACTGGGCTGTTTATGGAAAATACAAAGTTACATTTTGAAGAAACTTAAACCATTTAAATGTATGCAGAAATGTTTACATTCTACTACACTATATCCTTGTAAACTACTGTACAAAGCATCTTGCTAAATGCACATCTGTTTGACCAGAGGTACTGCTTGTTATAACCAACAGACATGGTATTGGGCTGTCCTTGCTAAAAGTCCCTGACCCGAGCTAGCAATCAAACCTGAATTGGCACACACTGACCAACCCAGTAAAACATAAGGCTTCAATGGCCTCTATCAAGGCTAGCATTATACAACATAGCAGCTAGGACAAGTGATGCTGCATAAAAAATGCTACTATTGTCAATCACCTTGGAAAGCAGGGCAAACATACAAACACAAAATCCCCAAAAAAGCAATTTGAACTCTAAATTTCAAAAAAAATTGTTTCCTAGAAAGCACCAGCAATTTCAATACTTGCATACTGTGATTTTCACGAGAATTGAACTAGATACAAAAGACTAGTTTATATTTTTGTGGCTGCCCTTGACAGAAAATCTTCTACTCTATGGCATAAGCCATATCTATTGATAGGCGACAAGAAATAACGTAACAATAATCTTTTAAATAAATTATGTAATTTGGATCCAGATTATTCAGAATTACCTAACCTTTACAAACAAATGGGGAAATACATGGTCTGGAAAAAGGCATCACAACAAATTTCTAAAATGTTCCTGCATCCATTTGTTATATATTTAATTTGGTCTATTCTTAACTCATAAAGAAAGGCATTATTTCAACTGTATATAGTGTATTAAAGAGGAGAAACCGGAAAACAATGGCTTCTTTTTAGCTTCAAATTGACATACTTCAAATCCATTGGTTTTTGTCCCTAGTTTCTAAACAGATCAATATTTTTTTTTTCCTTTTCGCTGAATATTTATTCCAATGGGAAATGCGTTTCTGGATGAAGGGCTCCAGGAGCCCCTCCCTCCCCATCCACTAATGTGTGTAAAAAGATTATCCACTAAGTGCAGGAGGAGATTTTTTTAGGATATGAAATTTCTCTCAAATTTCACTGGATTTGTTGTAGAACCCCTACAAAGAACTTTTGGAATGTTTATTTGGACAAACAGGTGCAAAAGAAAACCGCAAACCTTGTTTTTTACTGCCTTCTATTGTTAATCATTCCCCATAGACAAGCCTGCTTTGACCTTTCCTGTGTGCACGCAGAAACTACTAACATCATCATCTTATTACTAAGACATGATCCGCTTATTCACTTCAGGTGTGATCTTAATACATTGGTAAGAGCATTCCAAATATGTAAAAACCTAGGGTCGAGAAAATGGGGGGCTTTCTGGAATCTCATGTCTCTTTAAGTGTTTAAGAATGTGAACATAATATAGAAGTACATTAAAATATAACTTTGCTTGTTTTGTCATTTATCTTGTCACTTTGTATTTGGCAAGTAATTTCAAATAATTTACGTATTATTCAGCATCCGTCGCCAATAAATAGCCTTCCCATAAAAGTATAATTTTGTAGGTTTTGTTATGTTTAAAAGATGTTCTACTGTATAGGCAGGTTTGCTAAGTTGATGTGATCACTCAGTGTTTTTTTAACCCTACATTTCCAAAGCTCTTTATAGCTCACTGACACACACATTTCATTATTTTAAGTTTTGAGTAGCCTATATTGTAAATTTCTTGAACCGTAAATACTTTGTTGGCAGAATGCCCATATCATAAATGTAAAATTTTAAACAGTAACAAACAAAAAACATCTTTATAGTGTACCATGTCCCTAGCTAAGACCCCGGCTGAAGAATATTTTAGTTCATAAGGCCTCCTTTTTGCTCAGAGCTAAATTTTAGCCAAATTTCAGCACCCAATCCAGCCAAATTTTTCAAAATTTCAGTTTCCTTTAAAAGACCCTACTTTAGTCCTAAAGTTTTTTAGGCACAAAATCAGTCCCCAAGCCCTCAAGTTCAAACTCAACCACACAGCCCTATCTGAAAAATTTAGATCCCCTTCTCCCGCACAAAGCGCCCTGTATTTAAAACTGTCCTTCACAAAAGTCTCCCCACCCTAGTCCAATAATTGGGACTCCTTCACATGACGTTTCTTTAACAGTGAGCCTTAACAAGTCCTATTATTGAAGTTCCCAAAACATTATGTGGTACAGCTGTGACATGTTTGTGTAGCCTTCAATTTCGACCACTGACACATGTCACCTCCAATTTTCACATAACACCGGTACTTTCGCTAAACACTCTTCTACCTTTAGCACCAGTAATATCCAATTGTAAATACAAGCTAAAGCTTTCATTAAGCACCTGCAAGACAAATCAGGACCTTTAGTCACGGTCAGAATCTTAGGTCACAAGTCTTTAAATTTCATTAATTTCACTTCATAAAAAGTTGATGAAATATTTACTACTATCCTGTTGTTGTAACACGCTAAGGAATACTTTCAAGTTGGAAGCAGTAATATTTTATCATCATACATGAGCGTGAAAATTAATGGAGAATTTGAGACATAAATTTTGTGTCCCATATCAGGTACCACTTTTTGGCATGACTCCTCCATTGATTAAGTTAATGGCATTATGGATAATTGTACATAAGGAGGAGTCATGCTCACCAGGACTACTCCCCACCCCCCCCCATAGCCAAGACGCCTTATAGGTTCCGAAAGGACCCAAACCAAACCCCAAACGTCCGGAAAACGAGCTAAAACGCACAAAATTCTAGTTTGGATTTTATCTAGCTTTGTCCACACCAAAGCAAATTTGTTTAATTATTGTCTCATTACTTACATAAACCCCTCAGGGAGAATTTATTGACAGACGTAGACTTAAGTGGTCATAAATTGGGCATAAAAGGATTATACCTATCCCATAACACAATAGATGAGCTATTAGACTGCATGTACACATATTGTGATATCCACCTCTGTTATTCTTAAAAACAAACCTTATTTGGGATATTGACAACTGTATTGTAGTATATATAACATAGCAGGCAAAGATAAGTCAACAGTACCGTACTTTTTGGCAAGACGAATTGACATGATTTACATAGATGGCCAAAGTTATTATTGAAACCTCTATGAACCATCCATAGTAAAAGTTCCTGAAATACAAATGGCGTGAATGCATTAATTGTTAAAAGTGGTTTAGATGTCTTCTCTGTTGATAGCCCTGCAATCCTGGTTGGGTGCAACCCTTTAAGCATATCATCGCGTCATTATGATATTGATGGTAATAACTCAGCTTGATTTGAAGGTTCTGGTTCCGATTTAGATGTATTGTTTCTATACTTGATATGAGAGCCCTAGCTGGCACTTGCACATACACCCCATCAAGTCCGTGGAAAACAAACTTGTGGCTGTTTTGGTAAGTAATGCATCATGCCAATTGCCAAAGCCTATTCAATACCGGCTAATCTTGAAATTGGTTAACCACTAAAACAATGTTTTTTTTGGTTTAATCTTGGGAAGGAAATGGAGTTGAGGGCTCAACTTTCATCACGACAATGAGAACAAAACGGCCTTTCATCTGATATCAAAATGGATATTACTTCCGGGTAAATCAGGGGATCCCAAGACAATCGGAACACGCCCGCACCTTTAATTATGGTTGTTTTAAAAGCCAGCCAAGTCCTACTTGATGGTCTTAATTTTTCTGATTGGTGCAGGCTTAAAATTTAAAGGTCCGTTCTACTACTACAACACTCTCTCCTTCAATGGCAAAGTGAGTTGTTTTGGGAGCTATAACCAGTGTATGTACTATGTAAATAATGTATTGAAGACGTCATACATTAATGTTCACATGCCATGTTCACGATGTTATAAGAACTAAAGAGGCACTATACTCCAAAGAAGATTAATCGATGCGGTCCTCATTGTCTTTTGAATATTTACATGGTCTACATCTGGACATTAATCTGTACCTCGGTTTTTAGGGAGGTGACTGCAGTAAAATTGTGCCCGTTTCCGGGAAACTTGCTAATAATATTTTTGTTGATTACTGCAATCTTATTTGAAAAAAAACATGCTGGCATAAATTGCGTCAAATTGAGTCCAAAGTTTGAATTTCACTAGTTTAGATTCGTGTCCTCATATCTGAAAACAACCGATGCAGGCGCTTTAAATTTTCTACCAGATTGTGTTTTCTCATGAATCATACCTTTCTATCTTTCCCCTGTTGTCTGTGAAACATTGCTTTTTCTCCCAAAATTGCAGCAGGCTCTTACCAAACAAGTTTTTACCAAATGATCCATGATATTGTGGAACTTCCAATTTGTGATAGTTTGCCCTGCTAGTGTGTATATATGGGTATACAGTAGGATTATTGTAGTATCACAGTTTTGATTGATTTTGAAACACTATTTAGCATGGGCAATATTCTTTTAATGCCATATACTTTCTCTATCTTTCACAAGCATTCAAGCATTTCTTTGAATATAATCCGGTTATTTCCGGATCTTAAAGGGCTTCGTGATCCCAGCCTTTCCCCCCCGACTTCCTCAACAAGTTTGATTTTCATATCATCTGAACCGCAACATCAGTAATCCATGTGTCCAAATCTACGTGCAAATTCGCCCTTGTCTGTAAGTAATTCGCAATTTGTATCAAACGTACGAAATTATAGCACAGTGCCTATGGGACCGTGGGCACAAGCATTTGCTCATAACACAAAACCGCTAAGTCGGATCATCTAAAAATGTGATAAGCTTTCTCAAGGATTCTATTGAACAATGAATAAACAGAAGGGCTGGAATCACGAAATGCACCTTTAATGTGATAAACATGAGAAAGATGTTACACATATTTTTTACATATTTTCCATGAAAAACTACATTATGCGTTCTAACAGTAGCAGGTGTCTTACCCTGGACCGTTTTACTAATATAGTTTTGAGACTTTTGCAGTTATGAAGTAAAAAGATGTTATGATAGAAAATAACTAATGATTCAGATGGGTGTTGTATTTGTTTGATTTACGTGCACCCACCAAGACAGAAGTATCGGCCAATTTAGCATTATTGATGGAGCAAAATATTGTATTTAATGATTTTTTAGTAAATAGAAATAAATAGTTGTAATTACAGTTATTTGGCATCAGTTAAGACAATATCAGTTGATTTATCCACAGAGTGAAAATATTTGAATAATTTGCAAGAGAATAGTTTTAAAAGTGCAGGAAGTCTGTGGAATTCTCACAAGTTATTTTTTCCACTGAAGAATTAAAACAGAAAGGAAGAAAACGGGAGGGTTCAAAGATACGCCATCCAATTACGTGGTGTGAAAGTGTCCGTTCGGACAATATGACTAAAATAAACGATTTTGTCTTTATTAGCCTGCTTCTGGTCGTATACTTGCAGGGTATGCTTAGACATGCAAAAAATCTTTTTTTGATGATTTTTTTTGTTTTCTGATTTATCCAAATCCTGATAGTGCCTTAACTTGAATTTGCACATGTAATTACATGACATAATCTGCCAGAAAAAAACATATTGTGATATTCTATGACCTATCTTACCAAAAAAATCTATTTCCTAACTTCTGTCTGTTGATAATCTAAGTCAAAAAGTAAATATCTTACACAGCTTAGGTACATCTTTTCTTTTGGTGGGACTCGGTCAACAATGGTTACTCACTCCTAGCTACTCACTACTAGAGTTATCAGATATTCAAATTGGTCTACTTTTAGGGTCCAAAAATGTGTGGGCAGAAGACGGTAACCGGTCGATGGTTGGTTAGAGGGGGAGCAGAATTTGGGGATATAAGTGAGTATGTTAGTGTTGAAGTCTCGAATAAAGATCTGCAAGTGTACAGATGACCATTGCTTGATCCTTTTTTATCATGAAAACTATTTATAATCTGACACAAACTAATACATTCGGGCCAAACTACAAAATATACAAAAATAAATTTGAATTGCACTATTGGTTTTATTTAGCGCAGAGGATCCCAATACTAGGATTTTTTTTTTTAATAAATAGCACGCTGGGAGGTTTTTGGATTATGAATGTATGCACTCCAGTCTTCATAGCTGAGAACTGCTACATTTTGTAAAGAATCCTAACAAAATGGGTGCAATCATTTGCAGCAAGTTTATGGAAATGGCTTTACCATTTTGAGGCTATTAACATGTTACTGACTTTTCCCACTATTGAATGCACAACCATGGGACATAATATTGCACTATGAAAACTTGGCCGTTGAAGCTATGTGATATTTCGTACACTGATCCGCTAAATCCTTCAGTCCTTGAAAACGTATGGACTTATCCACAATGTTTGTTAGATATGAATGAGGGCAGGGGACTCAAGCTACAAACATAATTAATGAGCACTATAAAGCGGGCCGTGTGTAAGACATCTCCCGATCGGAGCTTCTTCAACCTGGGTGGCATGCAGTAACAGTCAAAATTTCGAAGGGTTGAATCTATGCATAATGGAAAACGCCACGAGTTTATTACAACCAATGCAAGTCAAATATGGTATGAGTATAAAGATTAAACCTTCAGGATTTGCCATAAAAAATGTCGGCTTATGATAAAATGTTTGAAAGATGATTAGAAGGAAATAAGTTCGAAATATTACTTGTCAAACTGTAGCGATCAAAGGCCAAAGAGAGAAAACTGGATACGGAACGATGCAGTAAATACTCTGAGTGAAGGATGCAGTAAATCCTCTGAAACTTCACTCATAATTCCGATTTTAACGTGGAAAGTAGCCATCAATGATAGAATGGTTTATTTGCTACACCTATTCTTACGATTGCACGTTGGGAAATTTATGCAGCTTCTACACATGTAAATACAAATTTCCAATGATTCAACAACCTCTCTGTTTCTCAAATATTCTGACGTCACGCAACATCATTTAATGAGCAGCCCTCAATCGGCGAAATGTCCTACACAGTTTTCTAAGTGTATTGGTTGCTACAATCTTCAAAAAAGGGCAAAAAACCTGCTTCAAGGAACACAAATGCTAACTTCCAATTCTTACAAACTGTACGAAACAAATTAATTATGGAGATGCACTCTGGACAAGGAATACCATAAAAACATGACAAAATACTCTTGCTCATGCCCAAATTACACTTCTGTGTCACCTGTTGTGTCGCCCACATTTGCAGGAGGCGACACCTTTCAGTCCATAATTCTATGTGAGTGTGTCTTCAAAGTTAGTTTCAAAAGCTACCCATTCAAACAGTAAAAGTCTGATTGCTAACAAAAGCTCAAAAAGGCCTGTACATGATGAAGTCATGAAATCATTATCAATACCTAAAAATTGCCATGGATAGGATACTACACCTTCTAATGGTAGGAGGGAAAAGGAGCAAAGGAGTCCCAATTTTGCTACCTTCCTACATAAAATTAAAAAGAACATAGACTTAGTTGCACACTACAACACACAGGGAGATTGCAAGTATATTTTTGCTAGAACAAATGAGGGTCAGCTGCCTATGAGAGGATATTCAGTTGTCAGTGAGCTGGCTGCTGCAAATGTTCCAAAATTTCAATATCCAGAAAATATCAGATGTATAAAGATAAGGAAATACCTTGCTACATTATCACAAATTCTAAATCTCCAACAAAATAAACTAGAGCAGTTGGCAAATCATCTTGGTCATGATATTACAACATACAGAGAATATTATAGGCTTCCTAACAAAACATTGATGCTTGCCAAGGTAAACTTAACATTGATGTCAAAGGGTCACCGTACAATTCATGGATTTTAAGGGGTAGTTGCTGAATTGACTCAGATGAAATGATCGGGAAAGACAAATGTAGAAGAATGTGAAGAAAATTGCACAGAGACAAGAGAAGAACAAAGATGAGAAAGATGGTAATAGAGAGCAGTTGGGGATAACTCAAATGTACAAAGTAATGTTAAAATGGAGGAAATTCCCAAGCGTTTGAAAAGGACACGGAATCCTTTCCAGTACTGGAATGTCCGCGAAATGCAAAAATGATAAGTCCTGAGCAGGGGAATAGGACTACCTTTTGAAACGCAAAGAAAGAAAAAAAAATGTTGTACACGCCTTCCAAGATCCCACATTCTTTGACGACACTTCAATTTTAATTTGCCATCATGTCTGTTTGTTCACTGCATGAATATTTTGCACTCTCTTGCCATTGCTAGTGTTGTCTGCATTTGATATTGATAATCCGGGTCAGAAATGTGATAAAAAGTGTCGATTATTCTCCAAGGCCGTCCATTTTCAGATACAACTGTGTCAGTCACATTTAGAGAGATGTTTTAGATTAAGATAAACAATGTGAAACATAAAAGCCAAAAAGATATTGAATCTGAACATTAGTGAAAAATGCCAGAGTAAACATGGAGGGAAAGGAGACACAGATTCCCATATGCTCAGGACAACGAATGACAGTGACTATAGCTAGGTATCTCAGAAGAGGAGTGTTAGACATCTTTTGGAGAATTGAGAATTGAAGCGTTAGCGAAGTTCCACCCATGTTCATGACCAAAGTTGATCTAAGCGAAATGTATTGGATTGAAGGACTCACTTCTGATTCGGTCAAAAGAGTAAAAAGATCCCCGGTTGAAGACTAAACATGATAGTGAAATGTGAATCTTCTGACCCAAAACCCGCAGTCTCAGAGAAAAAAGGGGCGGTAAAAGTATAGTAATAAGACAACACTTCTGATTGGGAAAAGAGCGAAAAGTGCAGCTATATTGGAGGCGATACTGATTCGAAATGCTCAGATAATGATGTCAGTGATTATGTACCAAACTTTTCAGAAGAATCGTCTAATTTTGGGTAAAAAGAGCGAAAAGTGCAGCCAGCAATGGAGTAGATAAACAGATTCCAATGTTTCAGATAAGACGACATGTGATTACGATCCAAGTTTTCAGAAGAGAGTAACATGTCACAAAGAACACCAAACTTCAAGCAGCCTGACTAAACCACCCTATAGTCATTGATTCTCCCAAAAAAAGAAAAAAAATGAAAACCAAGGCAATGAATAGGGGAGTTATGAAGCATTAAACACATGCCTATATTTGGAAACTTATTGTTAGTACTCATGGGTAGACCGTATCTTCAAAAGGACATGAAATGAACCTTATGTCCACAAGATCAAAGCAGAGGCAGAGGCAGTTTACCTGCACAAACACCTGCATTTTATCCTAATCACTTTCTTCAGGTAAACTTTAGTTTTACCATCCATGTTATTTAAGAATTATTGTAGACATTGGGTAAGGGGCTGAAAACTATAACAATTGTGTCCTTTTTTCTGGTTGTTTATAAGGCATGGTGGGTAAGGAATGAACAAACATGGTAATGTTATGAATTTTGATTCACAATTCAAATTGTGATTCCTTTAATGCCTTGTCAAGTTCAATCCCGGCCCTGGGGGTCCCGGGGACATAGCGGGTAATCGGGACATAGCCGGGCATGTACCAAAAAGTAGTGCCCGCAAGCCGGGATGTTAGCCGGCACTTCGCCGGGAATGTACGTTAGCTGGTCCCCGCCCTGCCGGGAATAATCATTGATGATAGCTGGGACTTAAGCGGGAGGTACAAAAAGAATTTTCACGGCTCCGCCGGGATATAAACAGGGATTTAACGCATTTGTCACACCATATAAAACCAGGCTATCAATGAGCAGTTACTCGCCCGTCAAATCTGTAGTTATCACCATTTTATATAGATACCATGCAGTCCATTATCTCTTCCATGTCGTGAAAGGCAAGCTATACAAGTAGGCACACACACCTTGGTGAAAATTTCGGCGCGGTTATGAACACCTCGGCGATCCATAATGTAGTGTGTGTTGTGATTTGTTATATAGCTAGACATGTGGTCGCATAGCAGGGCCGAAGAGCCGGGATGTTACAGATTTTTAAAACAGTCCCCGCCCCCCATTGGCCGAGAAATATACGGGGGGGATTGTCAAACCGAAGCTCGGCTAGTAGGGGCCGGGGACGGCCGGACATAGCGGGGGATGTTACAAAAAAATGTAAGCCCAGGCTACCCGGGGGATTTCGTGCTACTGTTTAGCGGGGACAAAGGGCGGGGGGGTTGTCACGACAGCAAACTGGTACATTCCGGCTAAGTCCCCGCTCGTCCGGGAACCCCAGGGCCGGGATTGGATATTGACAAGTGCATAAGTTTGTACTAACATTTTACATGGCTGAATGCTTTGTTGCTTAGAACAATGTATATTTCAGTTATGAGCAAAAGTTTTAATTTTAGGTTTTTTTAGGTTGACTCAAGCATAGTGGGCATTTATATTATTGCTGATACTAACTAATTATATGGCATCATCATGAAGTTCTATTTAAAACTGCTAACATTACTGAGACGTGATATCCATTGATATGGAAGGGTTCCTAATAATTGATCATGGTTACTTCGACATTAATCGGTACATACAAATTGTATTTGCATCACCAATTTACATGCAGCTTGAATCATGAAAATGCAGCTCTTCCTTGTGTAACATTTTGGCAGTCGTTTACTGCAGGCTGTAATGGCATTGTAATTAAAGGGGCATTTGGTGATCCCACATGCAGCCTCATCAACCGTTACCTCGGAAGAAATTGAGATTTTCAGTGTATATTCATATCTGAAACCATTTGCCCAAACAGTGTGAGTCAAACAAAACCTACTTCAGAATAAAAAATACTTAAAATGTTAAGGAATTGTGTTTGCTCAATGTTGCTATGGTTATAACAGAAGGATATATAAACAGCTTCAGAAAACGTTTTATTTGGTGTCATGAACCCTTGGCGGAACAAAGTTATGACTATTTTGATGAGAGACCTTAAAAATCATGTTTGGCCGATTTTGAGCCAAACAAAGATGCATCGCGTACATAGAGTAACATGCGTCTCAGCAGTGATTTTGAGTACAAAAATTTTAACACCAATTATTGGTAAACAATAGAAGGTGGGGAGTATTGAAGGATTATAAAAATAATAACCTGAGATTACAAAAGAACATGATAAGTAAAAAAAGTTCAATTCCCAAATAAGAATTAAGATAGCTGGTGTAAGACGACTGTTTACTCTTGGTTCAGTAAGGATTCATGGTTTTGAACCTAAAACGAAACTTGGGAGCAAAAAGTGGAACCATTAGAAGGTTTGGTATTCCGCTTGAAAAAAAACACAGCCAGGGCGATATTGAATTTTAAGTGCATTTCGATTGATCTACAGAAACTTCAGCTTTAGTTTTTCTTGCAATTATGGGACGCTGAGTATACTGGAAAATAATACCTTAGAGATGTAAAACAAAAACTCCTGAGCAGATGTCATGAATTGCGGCAATTGATATGGGGTGATTTTCAATAAAACTGATCTTTAGTGATTGAAAACATTGGTTAATTAATTTTTTAAAATATTTCGGTTTTTTTGTTTTTTTGAAGTTTTTTACCATTTTATTCAAAATGATATGTTTTTGACGAGAAGAAATCGATACATCTGAAATTGCATATAGTGAATTGTCTTTGCTATAATGTGTGGTTACGTCGGGTCAGCTTAAGCAGTATGGCTAAAATGGGCCAAACTGAATTTTTAGGTCTCCGCAAAATTGTCCTAGTTGCTGAACCCAAGTCCGAAAAGACCCCAAATAAAAATCTTCTGATGTCCTGTTTATCTCTGTAAACCACCAAAGCAAACATTGAAAGCAAAATAACGTGTTACCTTTGAAGGAAAAAAATTTTCGAATGTAGGGTTTTTATTGCGACACTGTATAGTATTACCAGGTTGGGAGAGATCCAATGCCCAAATATTCCTGATAGTTGGCAAACTTTAACCTAAACAAACAGAGCAGATGGGTAATTGATAAAGCCGATTACAATACTATTTGTGTTATGACCGTAAGTGTGCACATATAGCCCTTTGTATTTTATTTCTAGCACCTATTTCACAGGCACAATCCCCTACTAATGCAGGCGTCACTTTGAAGCATGGACCCACCCTCACGTCATCACCTTCACCTGGGCCAATTATTTAACACGTCATGATTTCACCATTACTTCACTGGATTTACAAAAAACAAAAGGCACAGTATCACTTCTAGCAAATTTGTTAGTCAAGGCTTCACCCTTTGATTGATTTCCAAAGGTGACGCGTCACTGGTGTCAATTTTGCAGATCTGAGTTCACCACCCGTTTACACCAGACTTGAAAATACATAGTTCAGATTCACTACTGTTTCTCATACTTGCATTGCATCGTTTACGCTTCACCACTGTTTCACCTTCACTATAGATTTGATGTTTTCAGCTAGTCTTTCACAATCATACTTCACAATGTTCATTTATTACCAAGACCATGATCAATTTGATCAAACCTGAATTCAACACTTCTTACAAAACAAACAGTCAATCGGCTTTTCAAGATGCAGCAACATTATTATTTTTTGTTTTTAATCCCTTTCCTTACCATTTTGTTGTTTAACAATAAAAAACAGTGATTATAATAGGTATACAAAACCTGTTTAACTAAACTCTTGTTTACTAACTCTGTGGGTAATGTTAAAAAACATTATTACTGTTAAACTGTTCCTTGTTCCAAACAATTCAGGTTTTGACATTGTTAGCGTGAACATGGTCTGTTTATAAAATAAATGGTACACTAAAAATGATCATGTAGCATTGGTCATCATTTTGAGTTATTGTGTAACCTCCGTGTTTATAAGTGAAGGTAATTTTATCAAAATGCATGAATACTCATACATTGTTTTGTAAACCAAGTTTGATGGAAGAAGGGAGGGATCCAGATCCAAAAAGGCCATATTTGAGGTCTTTGGTCCACATGAAAAGGGAAGTAAACCTGTGGGTAAATACGCTCGCCACAAAAAACAATCCTGTTATAGAAGACAACCTTAAGAAATCAAACTATAATATAAGCTAAAACAAAGTAAATTGGGGATGGTTTTTATTCCGTGGCATAAAGGCAATACCCATGGATTTTAAATTTATGTTGTGTACAAAATTACAGTGTACTTGTTACTACATTGTTAACCCCTTACAGTTGTTTCAACAACATTGTTTTTGCCGTGGTTTACAAAGCTTATCATAAATTTGCCTATAACATTAGCTGGTTACACATCAGTCAAGAAAAATGTTGGCGGGGTTATTGTGCGACTACCTGATGATGGCCCAGGACAATTTAAGCCTTACCATACCCACTAATTACAGCGGGTCCGAAACTATGAAAGGAAAGCAAACCAAAAAGAAGAAGAGAACCCTTACATACTGAGAATTATTAGAGTATCATTATTCGAAAGTCTTAGGCATGATTACAGTGATCTCAATGGCTTTGCTAATTAGTAGTGGGCATAAACTATGAGCAAAAAATTGATGGGGAACTTGCCTAGGAGTAACATATGCACAATATCAAATCACACTGCATGCAAATATACTGACTGGTATGTACTGGCAAAGTGGACAAGCATCAGTAAAACCGTGCATGATTTTCATAAACACCTGAGCAATTCCTGATCAACTCATTCACTATTAGTGTACCTGTTGCATACTGCAGTGGGGGACTATTTCAACTAGCATGCACAGAGAGCTAAGCTTTGTGGTGATGATATCAAACCAGTTGTTTCTGTAAGGGGTTTTTTCTAAGAGTGATTTCACTCTTGGGGTCAACTTTCTAAGAGTGAAATTCCAAATTTCAAGCGTGGGAAAAATACATCTAAAGATTTTTGTGCGTTTTTGATTGTGCGTGTGGGTGAGGCGTTGTGTGCGGGGGTAGGGCGTGTGTGTATGTATGGGAGTGTGTGTATGTATGGCGGGTGTGTGTGTGTGTGTGTCTGTGTGATTTCCAAGAGACAAGAGTGAAAAAGTACCATCCAAAGATTTTTTTGCGTTTGCATGTGTGGGTGGGGGGTTGGGGCGCGCATGTATGTTGTATTGTAGGTACCGTATATTCTCTAATAAACGACCCCGGGCAGACGCATCATTGAATTTCAAAAGGGGGGGGCGTTATTGAGGCCCTCAACCACTGGGTCCAACAAATTACTATTACAAAAACTCGGCAGCACCCTTCTGCAGAAGATGCAAACTTTTAAATTACCTTTCAGTACTCAGAAATCCTTATTTGAGGTTCCCGTATTTGTTTGTGAGGTTCAACCTTTTTCGCAAATATGACGCGACGACGCCGTTTGGCCAAAATAATGTATGATTCGCGGGATGATTCGTGTTACTGTTCTCCCACGTGAGGTTAGTCTACTTTGTCGATCAAATCCAGCGATCGTGCAGTGGCAAAATCAGCTATCACATAAGGAACCGCATTACCAATCCATTTCAGCTTAGCTATATTCTCTTAAAAACATTGTTTTCTTGATGATTTCTTTCCTTTACTACCATTAATTTTACTCTTAAATATCACTTTCCATAGTTGCACAAATGGTACTAGCGACATGTGATCGCCAAAGAGGAAATTAATGCCGCCGAAACGATGTGAAACTACCATTTGATTGGCTGGTAGAACCTGAAGTACGTATTTTTTGTGTTACAAGAGCTTCCAATCAACCACAGATATTAAGAGTTGGAATTACCGCCAAGGTCAAAGGATATCGGGGCATTATTCATGTCATTGGGTCAAATAGTTAGTTCTATTTCTGCAGTGGTTTATCCATTCAAGGTATAAATTTATTATTGGCTCTCTTAAATCCATATTTTTGGGGGGAATTCGGCAATCGTTACTTCTGGTATTTTGGCAAACTAAAAAATATTTACAAAATATAGGAAATCCCTACTAGTACAAGTTGGCAGCTCCGCCTATTATGGCAATTGTGACCGGTGCTCTCAGAAAAATAGGTATCAAAAAACATGCTGGTCCTTTCTAATATATGGCGCGCCACACAGACGAAAGTCGTGATATTTTACCGTATATAATATGTTATCAGTATTCCTTGCACAATATTGGCATTAAAGATGCAGTTTTGCAAATCTACACGTACAAAAGGGTATCTGTGCTGTAAGTTAGCAGTGTACTTGTTGGTTGTGGACACAAATTGGTGAGTTTAGGCGACCTTCGGCATCAAACGTGGGGGATTTGAGGGTTTTTATTTTAATGTAAAAGTAGTGGGGGGCGTTTATTAGAGGGGGCGTTTATTAGAGATATACGGTATATGTATGTGGTCCGTGAAAAATTATCGTACGCGATAATTTTAGGGATGGTTGGAGAAAAACTGCTGAAAGTGCCCTCGTTAAACTTTTCGTTTGGTATAGATATATAGATGACAATTTTATGATCTGGACACGCTCAAATAATGATCGAGGCTTTCATGGGCATGCTATCAAATTTCAGTGACTCAAATCAAATATAGTGAAAAGCTCTCCTACAGAGGTTAATTTCTTGGATGTTAGGATAAACTTCATGAACACTGTTCGATTGTAAACTATCATACACAAAAACTCAGATTCCCCTATGTTTTACACCCCACTAGTTGCCACCCAGAGCATTGTTCTAGAAATCTCCCTACAGTCACGCCCTAGCTCCGTAGAAATTGTTCTGGGGACTCTACTTTCACGTCAGATGTCAGAAATCTTGCAAAACAATCTAGGCGTTAGAGGATACAAATCCGATGATGTCCAAAAAAAACATCTCCAAGGCGGGTGAGGTTTCAAGATCATGCGCTCTCTCATATACCAGTAAAAAGAGTTCTCAGCGCGTTCCTCTAGTGATCAGGTACCATCCGATTGCCTCCTTCTTCAAACCATAAGAGGAGGCACTGGCCAAATTATTGAATCTCAACAGTTAGGACTCAAAAACTTTTTTCCTGAGCCTCCTGTCTTGTCTTACAAAAGGGTCCCCCTAACCTTAAGGGATATTCTGGTGCGGTCGGAGAGGCAACAAGTCCAAAGTAGGACCAGAATCAAACATCTAGGGATGAATGGGGTTGTAAACCATGTAACAATAAGAGATCAAAACATGTGCTTCACATTTCAATCTATGACATCTTTGCCAGTCAATCACATAAAAAGGAATTATTCCATCGATTCAGCCACTTCATGTACTTCTACCAATGTATTTATCATTAAGTGTCGTAGATGCGGTATCCAGTATGTCGGTGAGATTGGCCAACGATGTCAGAGAGAGAATGCGAAATCATCGTAGTACTATCAAAAACTTTCCGCAGTCATTCCGACCAACCAGTTGCCGTTCATTTTCCTTGCTCAACACTCATTTCTAGATATGAAATGTCATGAATGTTTGGGAAGTCAATCAAAATTTAGTCGCCTCCAAAGAGAAAGTTTGGATTAACACACTACAGTCAAACCCCTAATGGGCTCACATTCCGCACCCACAAATTGACTTTGTCGTGTCCTTTACGTTAAGGGTGGGGTTTTGACACCATATTTTCTAGTTTCTTTTTTTTGGTATATAGCTTTCTCTTTTTGGGTCTGTTATTGGACATTGATAAGAGAACTAGTGTATAGTTTCGAAAGCTCTTGGCGGGTTGTTTAGCTTCATCTGCTCGCAAGTGATACATAAATACATACATCTATAATATATTCTAGATATATATCTATATATATATATATATATTATCTATTATATATAGGGCCATGCGTTTTAAACTCGACGACCAAAAGGGTGGTGGAGTCACATTTTTCACTGTGGTCGTTTAGTTTTTTAATGAATCTTTGAAGTATAAGAGATATGGCAATAAATTTGGTATCAAATGAAAGTGGAACATAATATTAAGTATGGAAAGTTTCATTGCGGTATCTGAACATAGGCAGAATGGCATTAAATTCAATGACGAAGTAGGGGTGTTGGTGGAGGAAGCGGGTTGCATGAGAAAGCGGTTGTGCGCATGTCCAATCTCTATGGGAAATGTATTTTTTTTTTTTTTTTTTTTTTTTAATTTTGTATTTTCTTTAAAAATCAAGTTTTTCAAACAAATTTGGGATCAATATAGAGCTGACAGTATTATCTTATGTTTATATTGTAAAATATCTAAAAGAATACATGCTGTAGGCCATTGATAGGCCTGCCTACTAGTATGTTCTCCAAGGACAATAGGCCACATTAATTTAAATAAGAATACTAACAGTAAAGAAATCCAATTCAGTCGCAGTAGATTTTAATTAAAAACAACTGAGAACTGAACCATTATTAAATGATAAATACCATAATAGCTATAAGACCAGATGCAACTGCATTATATGATTTCTTTTGCTTTGTTACATCCGATGGCGTCAAATTAATTGAAGAATTAGAAAAATACAGTAGATGAATTTGGTCACCAAACCCAATATCCACCCATGGCAAAGGGGTAATCACAGGCTATTATTTTGAGCAAACATCAGGCAGGCCCATCTCTCAGTAAAACCAAATACAAAAGCTACTACTATCATACCAAAGGATTATATCTTGTATTTTGGGATTGAACTTATTATATCTCGCCACGGATTTACATTGTCAAATTCAGACTATACCTTTTTATATTATGTGTGCCATGGCCATGTGAGAACAAAAAAACATTTTCAAATTTCTAAGATGTCTGAATACTGTAATGAAATCTGTGTTATAGCTGTAAGTGTATGGGCATGAAGAAAAGTTAAAGGTACTGGTGTGACAATTATGATGTGCATTATTAATTTTGTATTTTATTAAACATGTTGAGTTACAAGCACGGTCTGCATGCTCTCTTTGCTCATTCAGTGACGTGTTGGCCACAACCATTTTTAAACTTTTCAACAACGTTGAGAAGTTTATTCTAAAGGAAACATCACTTATATTGTACATATGACCAAGAAAACCCCGTGGGAGGATGGTTATTGAGGTTATTTACGTTGCGACAAAAAACGCAGTTTTATTTTGGTCATTTTTTGAAAAAGTCTATACTTTTTGGGAGTGATAACCCCCCTACAATTATATATGCTGGAAAGGTTTAAGTCTCAGCTGCAAGATAATGACATCAAATCAGATAGAGGGTAACACATAAGTTTTTGTGACATTAGAACCAGGGGTCACTTTCAGTGGATCATTTTGCTCATTAAAATAAATGAGCACATTAGAACCTTACACCTGACACTGTTTCTGAGTGTTGTTTTGGATTCCTTTGTTCATTTCTTCAGAAAAATGTCTAATTTATTGTGGTGGGGGGTGGTAAAGGTTGAAAGATATGATCATTTGAAGGAAGGAAAAAACATGTCGCAAATTTCAAAAATGGGTGTGTGTAACAAAAATTCGGCGAGGTAAAAACGCGATGGCCATATTATATATATAAACCTATATCGCCCTTTGGGAAACACTGATCTTTGTTATGTACTGATGAATAAGTTAGGGAGACATTACTGTCTCACTAACGTTCCTTTAGAATTGCGGTCTTATTCGTCAAAGGATATGAATTATTAATTTTGCAAATGAAGGGTAATCCACTCGAATAACAAAAGGATAGAATATAATAATTAACTAAACTATAAGAGCTCATGATAAGCTAATGAAATTATTCAACTGTCTCACTAATATACCATTTGTAGACTAATATATTTAGAGATATAACCATATATCGCAACCTTTGGGAGAACCTGATCTTGTTATGTACTATGAATAGGTAGGGAGACATTTACTGTCTCGACTAAAAGTTTCCTTTAGAATTTGCGGTTTATGCCGTCAAAGAATATGAATATTAATTATGCAAATGAAGGGTAATCCACTAGATTAACAAAAGGATTATGAATATTAATTATTTAAATGACTATATAGAGCTATTGCTAGCTAATGAATTATTCAACTGTCTCCTAATATAACCATTGAGATTATATATTATATAGATATATATATATAATTCGACTTACAATTAAAATTGTAAAAAGAAAAATATTATATAATAATATAGTGATATGTGTATGTGCAAGATGCACCACACAAGAATTACTGATAGTTTAATTGAATTGTTTGTTAGTCTTCTTTTTGGCAAAGTATATTCTCCATTGGTTTGAAGTATAGGTATATATTACTAAATGTTTCACATTATTCCATTTTCGTATTTGGAGACCCGTGAGCGAGGGTGGGTCCAAGATTCAAGTGAACGCCTGCATAAATGCCATCAAAACTCCATATTGGTCCCTCCCTCCCTCTTCTTTTCTCCCCCTAATGTCACCTTTCTTAATACTAATTCAACGCCTGCTTCTGCCACTCCTCTTCTCCAGCCCTCCCTCCGACCTCGATCGCGGATAATCGCTAACCCGTATTTATCTTGTTTTATATTTTTAAATAGATTAGACAAACTAAGGATAGCGTTATCGTAGTTACTAGCTTTAAAGTGGACATCTGCCCACATTTTTCATGAGTGCATCTTTGATGCACTAATTGGTCTTAGAGCAAAATGGCAACCTCAAGGATATAAAGATGGTGGTGAAATACAAACTGCGTGGAAAATGTTATGGTATACTTATATAGTCAAAGAGTTTACCTTACTTTATTATCGCTCATGATACGCCAATTTCATAAACAAGTCCAAAGAGAGGGAAGAAGCAGGGGGGGAAATGGAGGGTGGGGTGAGGATGGAGGATTGCATTGAATCGGGTTAAGTGGAAAGGAGGGGAAGGCGTTGCTGCAGTGTGAAGTGAATCTGGCAAACCCTGGTTACTACTGCTACTACTACGTCTGATTGAAGTGAGTGACTCTAGTAGCTCTTGGTGGTTTTGTATGCATTTGTCCAGAGCCCTAAATCTCGGAATCCCAAAATTGAGTCCGGAACAAATTTGGTGGTAAACATTAATCCCACTGACGCCGACATATCTGAAATGGCCACGCCCCCTTTTTGGGTCAGCCCCTTTGAGCGAGAAAAGTACTATGGCTGTATCTACAGAGCCGTGACCTAGGAGGTTTGAGACCACTGAAAATGTGCGCAATGGCCACTATGGGGGCAGTAATATATTTTTTATATCTAAAAGTTCATGGTTTTGAGATAATTGTCAAAACAATTTCAGCATGTACGCACACAGGGTTGATGAAGTTATTTTGGTAAAAAACCTGAATAAACAGTTGTCAAATGGACCCAACACTTAGAATCGGGCTGAAATTAAATGAAGTTGCGGAAATTTTGATATATAAACAAATCCTGAACTAGGAAAAATCCGAAGAATCACAACCCCTGCACTACAAGGTGCATCATTTGGTTTTCATGCCAAAATAGGAGGGGAGTTCACCATACATCTGGGATTTTGTTGCAACTATGATCGGGTAGTTTTTGTGGCAACTATGGGGAGGGCACAAACAGAAAATTCATATTCCTTTCCGTTCTCATACGGCAGGCCGTCAAAATGTGACAGTAAGCAAATTGGGGAAATTGGTGACAAATGTGCCATTTTAAGTGCCCATTTAACAGTGGTTATTCACAAGTAAATCAGTTATGACCATGTATTGCCTACGAAGCTATTGACTATTTTGTGGTCTCACCCTGGGATATTATCATCGCAATGTTTTCAATTCGGAGGGGGGGGGGAACAAATGGCGTCGGATATGTGACAATTTATTTTTTCCATTTTATAGGGACCTAATGGCAAGATAAAATTCAACTGAAGGTCTTTTTAAAAGTCTTATACACCAACTGCATACTGTGGACCATGAAACAGCAAAATATCAAGATTTCCATGCCTCCCTAAAGGTTGGGGGCCATTTTAACTGTGTATTATCTCCACAAGAAATCAGTTATGACCTTTGTCTGGCACAGAGATATTAACCATGGTGTCTCACCTGGAGATAATAAGCAATTTGGTGTTACTTCTTTTGTTTTCATTTTCGCGGGGGGGGTAAAAATGGGGCCAGCTTTGGCGAATGATTAAAGACACTCATAGCGTGTTTAGATTGAAGATCCTTGTATTTTACCGGTTAACATCTCTTACCGGGAAAGAGCACGGAAAGGTGGATAAGGGTCAGTTCTATTGGGCGCGTTTACCGGTAAATACTCCCCGGATGCTGTCGATCAAATCCACATAAACCTTGCGGCAAAAAAGGTCGGACACTGGGTCATGCAAAGCATTGTGGGTTGACTTTTTCAACCAAAATATTGCGGGACCTGCGATAGTAGATTGATGTCGATTTTGAAATTTTACAGTCAAAATTCAGAGGCAAAGGAGAGGTTAGATGGGTTAAAAGATGTTAAATGTTCGTGAACGTTTAGATAGAGAAGGGTTCGAATTGTAAATGGCGATGTACACAGCGATGAGATGGCGATGTACGTAAGATTGAGGAGACACCTCGAATGATGGCCCTCTATTCAGTCTAACGCGTCCACACGTAGGGTCTATCGTTACAATCGTATCACGCGGTATAATCAATTCCGGTCTCGCCTGCATACGCACTGCGCGGAACGGAGTGTGTTTCAATTGGCATTTACCGGTGAGTGACTACGATATTTCCGCCGAGAAGGAAAATTTTACCGGGTTGATTTACCAGTAAAGTGCGGTGAGGGGGAGGTCCAGTTTCTATTGAGCACATGTAATCCCTTATCCGTCTCTGTTCCGCTTAAATGGCCACCAATAGAAACACACCTTATCAGTGACTTATCCGAGAGTCAAAATCTTGGAACTTTGCAGGTAAAAGCTGGTGAAAGTGAAGATAAGTCTTGTAGAATGCTCATAAGTTACTTTTGCACCTACAGCCTCAGAATTATCCCAGTATGATGAACTGTATTTTATGGTCCTTATGCAAGAAAGAGCGCGAAAGAAAGGCTGGAGTGTGATCCAGATTGAGGAGAAGAAGGACTACACCAAGATTATGAAGAAGAAGTTTGAAGCCTACTTTAACCAAAAACTAACTATAGGGTTGAAAGGTTTAACCTACAACAATGCCGTCAAAGAGAAAGTGAAAGCTGTGATGATTTTATTACTAAGTGCAAAACGGAAGCACGAAATGTAAATTTCTCCAGAAGAAATCGATGAGATGAAAGGGCTGATTGAAGCAATGGGGTGCGCGGCTACTAAAACAAAGTCCAAACAAAAACTTAGTTGTGGGCTTATGACCTCAGAGAAATTGACAATTACCTGCACAAGGTACAAGTGTTGTAACAATTTTGGTAAATAAATCATTGGAAAGTGTTTGACAGAAAGCCCAAAAGACAAAACAAACAACTCACCCAAAGCACGGAAAAGTGGGTGAGAGTAAGTATGGTAAGCACAGCACAACATGGCATGCCACGGAGACGAGCTATGTTTTACCTTTTTCTCTTTCCCCCTCTTCCCTCTTTTTTAACCCACTCTTTTCTTTTACTGAAAACTACGATGCTTATGTGCGATGACATGGCCAACTATGTTCAAGACGTCAATCATAAACATAGATGGGGGCCATCCTCGAGGGGAGTGAATGAAACATTCGCAGCATCGACATAAGATGAAAGGAAAGAGGCAAACTAAAGGCTGACTCAGGGATTTTTGAAATATCAATTATGGAGTTAGAAATTAACAAATAGTATCAGAACTAAAGGTAGTCCCCTAAATGTTCAATTCCAAAAGTTAGAGGATGAATGGATTTTCCGTTTTCTATGCAGTAAACATTATACACAGTACAACAGTACCATAGAACAATCCATACAAAAAATTCCGGATCGAAAATTTATACAAACTTGTGATTTTCTATGAGACTTCGATTTGAGCTTAGTTATTTCTCAAAGATAGTTACGGACAAGCAGTTGTTTCATGCAAAAAAACAGGATATGTTTTAAAATTGAGTGCACCCTCATCGGGAAATCTCTGAGTCAGCCTTTAAAGAAAGGTGAGACACAGGTTGCACAGGGGAAAACATCTTCCCATTAAAGGAATGTGACAAAAAGATGTGTGGTACCCAGAAACTTAACATGGGCTACCAAGAAGGAAAATTGCGACACACAAATACCAAGATTACAGCATACAGTAAGACATGCATAGATCAGTTTGGAACATGTGCATTTCCCTGCAGATACGATGTACACATGACGATGGACTTAAATAAGCACACAAATGACGATCTTTTTGACAGTTAAATCATTGTGTCTATTTAATCATGTTAGCAAGATGGCGGTTGCTGGTACTGGACTAGTTTGGACCTATAGTTTACACCTATCCAACTGTGGGTGTACGTGGGCAATGAAAATAAGAGCTTGGTCATATCACAATGGGATCATCCAAGCAGGGTGCACAGGCCTGCTAACATGGGAAAAGAAGATGAAGCTCATCCAAAGTCTGTGCTGCTACCATTGTGTTGATAAGCACAGGGAAGCAATAACAGGGTAAGGTTGACTGCATTTTTGTTTCACTGCAGTTAGAGCGATATGTAACATTACCTGATTTCATTGGGTTCTTCCGAGTTGCAACCATATCTCTAGCATTAAATGCTAGACCTATTGTGCTTGATTATTATTACAGTCAAGGAGAAAGTGGAAGCATGTAAGCAAATCAATACAAAGGATTCAATACTATATGGAATCAAAAGAAATTTATAATTTCTTTCTTAATCCAGGAAAGAAAAAATCTGTGCAGAAGAAACCTGTGCAGAAGAAACCTGTGCAGAAGAAAACTGCGTAGAAAACTGTGCAGAAATGCCCCTGGAATATATTGAACAAAAGAAAGCAGGCTTGAAAATCAAGAGTTCTCATAGCACATTAAAGATCTCCAACTTCCATCGCGTGATGAGTGCAGGGATTAGCAGCGATTTGCTAATCCGACACATCGAAAAAATCATCAAAATTCATATTTTTGTATCTGGCATGGATATGCAAACATAACCTGCAAGTGGTTGGCTTGAAATCCGTGTATTAAAGACAAGGCAGTACTTTTTATCTGATTCTTTAATTTCTATACGCGCGTATCAAAATTCCGACTTTAGATCAAAAGAGCCATTCTCGGTGAATATCCCAGATTTTAAACGTGATATTGTGGACCATGATCAATACAGTTTGACCTCAAACACAAACATTATTGATCTTTGTTTATTCTGTGCTAGTGTAAACCACAAACAGCTGTTTATTGTAGATTTTGAGACGTCATCGCTGTATGTCTATTTACGGGAGACGGTATGACAAATTTCCTCAAATACTTCATTTTTTCACTATTTGGTAGTTTGTTTCTACATTAAAGCAGTTATATGGAATTGTACACACTTATCCCTGATTTATAAGTTAAAACAAATGCATTTCCACTTTTTTCGATTCTCTCACAATATCGCTGCTAATTCCTTTAAGTCACAGAAAAACAGATACAATCAAACACTTCATTAGAAACCACCATGCAAAATCAGTAAACTGTTGTAAAGGAGTGAGATATGTATTGAAAATGTTTGCATCTTGTGAAGAATGATATTTGGAGCATTGGTATAACGAACTGACCTAAGAACGGTCTGCACTGTGGGGTGCTCTATTCATTCAGGAATAGAGCACCCCCCCCAGAACAAAAGAAATTCCTGAATATTTGTGCCACCGATTTTAACATAAGTGACTCGCATTACAGATAGGCTGCGAAGTTGACAGTTTTTGTGTTTTTATTGTTTATGTACAATACCAGCTTCAAAATGATATCTTGTTCACCATTCAAAAGAAATTTTATGAATTTTAAATTGAAGTTACAACAACTCTGTGGACATTGAATTGATCTAATATACTTAGCACGATTGTAGTATATGATATATGAAAACTAGAATTTTGGGGTTGTCAGCTTTTGCGAATGATAATGATAATTAACACTTTGTTTGTTTGTTTCTTGTTTTGCTGTTGTTTTAATCATTGTCCACAGCTGTTTATGCACATCAAGGAAACTGACATCAACTGATGGGCAAATACCAAGTTTAGCGGGGCTAGGAGAAGCCTGAACAAGAAATAGAACTGAAACCTTTATAGCCTACCAAATAAACTTCAGCTGTGTGAACTGTGTTGCTGGCTGTTGGAGCTTGTTGGGCCAACTTGCATGCTTCATTCATCACATTAATAGCAGATGGGCATGATTGGTGCATGTTTAAACATAAGTTATTGCCATAGTAGGTAGCACTTCAGTTCACATTGCTGAAGTATTACATATGTTTGGTATAGTGTTGACATTAACCACTGTATGGCAATAGGATAATGGGCTTATTACATTTTCTTCCAGGCGGTGTAGTGGCCTTGAGTTTTCACTGCCTGGACCTTGAATTGGCTGATTTTTCTTCAGCTGTGTGAACTGTAGTGCATTTAAGCAACATCTTTACCACATTTGTAGCATTTTGAAGTGGGAAATGGGAAGAACCTCCTTCCCATCCCCTTTAGTGAAATCAATTATTGATGATGAAACTTTTTGGTATTGGTGTTAATATCAATACTCATGATTTTGGCAATCGTAATAGGTGGTAGCAGTAATATTTCTGCAAATCAAACTTTTTTACAGGGTTTTCTTTCCCATGTAGCATCACAAGGGTGTTCAAGATGCCTTCAAGAAATTTCCTTTTCGTGGTACAAAGCTCAATTATAGCGGGTTTGATAGGTCAAAGTGGAATACATCAAGACACAAAAAAGAACAGGAAAACTTAGGAAAATTATTATGCCTCTTGGTGGAGCTTCCTTATTGCAATTAAATTCATTCTCATTGATCCAATGCAGTCTTCTTGGTATTGCCAAGAAAATGTTCACATTTTGGTTGTCGCATTGCGAATCTGAAAAAGCCCTCAGACATGGGGCTAAATTCATCCAATATAACATCTCATTATTCTCGATCCATGGCTGAAGAATGGAACTGCATGGACTCTCTACTATTCCTTTTGTATTGAAAGATATATTGCCCTGTATTATTTTGGCAGACATTTGTCCTGGCATGCACATTTATTTGCCATCCATATACACATGTTCTCCAAACATTGAAAAAGCTGATGGTTTGTTAATTTCTTTTGGCAATTAAGTGTTTATACAGGTGGCAATTCACCTATGTCTGATTGCATTAGGGATAATGGAAGATGTTCAACAGGTAAATTTCTGACATTTAGATAAAACACTGTAATATCAAAATTCAGTGTATGATAACTATTCTTGGTTGGAAATTACTTGCATACCCAGAACTTCACAATTTTCTATGCGCTATTACTTGACTACCCAGAACTTAATTTTCCATACACAAAGGATTTACAGTCGATCATCGTCCAGATACAGGTAGTGGCATACACTGGAGAGGAAACTAACATTCAAGCACTTCAAAATCAAACAGGTCAGAATGGATCAGTTGTGGGGATGGGATGGGCATGCAAGCAGGGGTATATTTAAAAAAAATCATATAAACATATGCATGTGTATAAAACTGTCAACTTGCAAATATCTTGGGTTTATATTTAACAACTTTCTTTTCATTTATTCTAATTGCTTAGATATTACCAAGAGGATTTTGATAAACACATGATTGAATTTGGTAGAATGCCTGCAAAAAAGAAAGCAGTCCAAGATAGAGGATGTTTTCATACAGAGAAGCAAGATTAAGCCCACCTCCAGTAAGAAAGGCTAAGATTGCACCAAACGCATCACGGTAAAGATTGTACAAAATGTTCTTACTGGCCACAGAGCAGTAATTATGTTTTGCTTTACAATCGGAAAATGCCCTCTGACATGGGGCAAATTCATCCAATATAACATCTCATTATTCTCGATTCATGACCGAAGAATGGGAAAAACTGCATGAACTCTCTACTATTCCTTTTACTGAAAGTTATTTTGCCCTGTATGTTGGCAGACATTTGTCCTGGCATGCACATTTATTTTTGCCATCCATATACACATGTTCTCCAAACATAGAAAAGGCTGATGGTTTGTTCTTTTCTTTTGGCAATGAAGTGGAGACTTCTAAAATATCGTGTTTCGTATTTATGCATAATTTTGTAACAACAGCACAAAAGTTATCATACGTTATATTTTATAAATAATTAAGTATTTGATTTCTTAACCAAAATATCACATTGAGGGAATCAAAATAAATTATTGGTTATATTACTGGAGTACTCGCAACAAATTAGCCCATACACAGCTGTTTGACCCCATGCAAATCGTCTCTTTTATTTTTACAGCAAATTTGAGCAGTGGCGACACAATTTTGCCAACTGATATTAAGTACGGACATGCAAGAGCTATTACCTCTGCAAAAATCAGAAAAATCCATTGCAGGAATCTTGCCATATAGGCCCGCAAAGGTCATGATTTATATGATATAACGCCCTCTATGTGCCCATTCTCCATAAAAAGACGTGTTCAAATATATTTTAAAGAAAAATCATATTTGCCCGCAATGAAATTTCATAAAATTTACACAGGATGTAGTCAGTGGTACAAATAATCAAAATTAGTTGTCAAAAGTGTGTCACCCTTGATAATTTTTGTTATTTACTTTCGATACCAAAATCTCAATTTTAATAGGCCAAACCTGCTAGTGAAATTGATAACTAGCTAATTTTGTTTTGGTTTGTTTTGTTTTTAACTTTTAATAACCTCTTCATTATTATTTGCTCTTATGTTTCCCTAGAAAAATGGATTAACATCAACTATCTTAAAGTTGGCTGCGCTGGAAGACACAGCTTATGAAACATGGATTAACATCAACTATCTTAAAGTTGGCTGCGCTGGAAGACACAGCTTATGAAACATTTTACAAGTGTTTCATACATTTGAGGAGGGGCAGTTAAAGAAGCAAAAAATAAATGCTACATTTCTCAAGGTGAAAAAGGCTGACTTCAAACCCCATAACCTGGGAAATCTTGTTAAAATTGTGGATGCAGCAACACAAGAAAAACTCCTCCAGGAACTGGCCTCTGGGACATTAAGTCTTGTGGAATTTAAAGCAGAATGTTGCCTTGTTGTTAAGAGGCAAGAGACCCAGCGGGAGTTTGTCCGGATCACTGATGCTGGTTAGTGGAAGAAAGTGGAAGAGCTTTACCCTTCCCAAGCAACACTAGAGACAATGGACCGCTTCAGCGCAAGCGGTCTAAGCCGCAGACATGGTAACTTTTGTTAATTCAGCCAAACGAGTGAAGAATAGTCAAGGTATGGAAATTTCTTATAGCAACATTTTTATTCAAAGGTGGGTGACTAAGTCATTGTCTGATTTTGCATTTTTTCTCCATCACATGGGACCATGTCAACAAGAACATCTCTTACAAACATTGAGTGAAATCACTCCAGCTCTTTGATATAATAAGCAAAATATGGAAGACACGGCTTATGAAACACTTTTACAAGTGTTTCATACATTTGAGGCGGGGCAGTTAAAGAAGCAAAAAATAAATGCTACATTCCTCAAGGTGAAAAAGGCTGACTTCAAACCCCATAACCTGGGAAATCTTGTTAAAATTGTGGATGCAGCAACACAAGAAAAACTCCTCCAGGAACTGGCCTCTGGGACATTAAGTCTTGTGGAATTTAAAGCAGAATGTTGCCTTGTTGTTAAGAGGCAAGGGACCCAGCGGGAGTTCGTCCAGGTCACTGATGCTGGCCTGTGGAAGAAAGCGGAAGAGCTTTACTTACCCTTCCCATGCAAACCAGAGGCAATGGGCCGCTTCAGTGCAGTAAATTTGAAGCGGTTCAAGCCGCAGACATGGGAAACTTTTGTTAATTAAGCCAAACAAGTGAAAAATAGTCAAGGTATGGAGATTTCTTATTGGTTCACTACATATCTCTTTGAAAATCGTAGTCCAATAATTGCAGCATATTCTGATGCATGTATTGGTGTTGTGAGTAAACAGATGTTTGTATCAGTTGCCCACATATAATAAGTTGTTTACTACCAATCAACATTCATTTTATGAAGAAATTGAAAATGCTATTAAGGTTACCGTATATGCATTATTTAGGCTTAACAGTTCAGATGCTATAAAAATTTCATTTTTTTGAGAGGTGAAATGACTATATTCATAGATCACAAAATGTCTTTTAAACATTAGTGCAATACTTTCCAGGCAGCTGCATTCTTCAAAAAAATCTTTGGGTGCCATAGTAAAAACTTTGAGATGAAACTTGGGTATTGTACCAATAGGTGTAAAAAATATTGCAACCTGGAAGTGTCTCAAATTGAAAACTAGTGCTGGGAAGTGTACACGTATAAACATGTACACGAACGGAAGGGTCACTGCACGTTTAGAAAATTTACTGCACGTTTACACGTCAGTAAAAAATACTAACTTTTTCAGTATTATTTTAATTGCTGAAGTCAAATTTTCACCAAAATTTACCCGCCATC